>PVLC010001112.1:7095-151870 GCA_004027655.1 Graphiurus murinus | reverse complement strand
GTCTCAAAGGAAAGTATTGGATAGGTTGTTTCTCTTCATTCTCTACATAGGTATTTTGGCAAGATAGCCTTACTAACAAGAGAAATGTGAATGCTTATGGAAGTTTTATTCAAAATGCAAATGTACTTCAACCGTAAAATAGGCACACAACCTAGAATTTGCATATGGTGGAGTAAACTCAGCAGTAGAAGGGAGTAAATTACTGATGTCTTTTGCACCTACGAGCAGTCCCCATGACTCTTCTTGCTTACAGACCTACAGAAGAGTTAAGCCATGGCTTGCTTATGGATGTAAATAGTGGTAGAACTAGAAGAAAACATCCCAATTCAGAACTTAATTTCCTGGTTGGACTTTCTGCTCTAGATCTTCCTGAATAAGAACATTAACGTCCATCATGTGGTTTGTACACTTTCACCTGCTTCCCATCCAATACCATGCTTCATGTGTCCTCAGTCCTCTGAAGACAGGCGCTGTTCCATTGTTATCCTCTCCTGTCTGGAAATACGGTGTCACATGCCTGTAATCCCAGTATTTGGGAGACTGAGACAGGAGGATCACAGGTTCAAGACCAGCCTCAGTAAGTTAGGAAGACTCTCAGGAACCTAGCAAGATCCTGTTTCAAAACAAAAAATAAAATAGGGCTGGGGCTATAGCTCAGAGGTAGAATGTCCCTGGGTTCAATCCTCAGTAACACACACACACACACACACAAAAGAATAGGTAATCTCTTGTAAGATTGGTATGTGCACTAAATTAAATAATGTAAATAAACACACCCAGAGCTGAGAGGGTAACATCTGTTAAGTACTCAATGATAGAAACTCATAGTATTTATTCCTTAAAATGTATTTATTTTTAATCAATTTATACTCACACCTGGACTTTTATTACACTCTTTCATTATTATCTCTTGAGACATGAGCCTTTGCAAGTGCTGTGGAAAACATGACTTGTAATTTATTCTTTCTCCCCCAAAGCATCTGAACTGTATTTAAATATTTGTAAGAGAAGTTGTGAGTTAGCAGTTTTAGAAATTAAATCTTGCACCTGATGTAGGCCACTACTACATTAATCTTCCATTCAAGTTTCAAGGTTTCTTCCAACATTGACAAAATAAACTTTTTTTTCCTCTAAAAAGTAAGACAGTCATTGATTATCTTGGCATTTTTGGTGGGGTGGAACTGTACCCTTGCAGTTTATCGTGGGCACGATGAGTTTCTGCTCTAGTGTAGAAATTTCTATGTGTCACATATGTCATCAGAATACAGAAATATTTTATAAGTTCAAAAACTACATCTTGGGACAGATAAAAAAGCTATATATTAAAAATTTAAAAGCTGGTCTCTATAACAGTACAGTCACTTTGTACTGTCCTGCTACTCATATTTTTATCAGAGGAAGGCTGAAGTATTGACATTTTCCAAATGTACCTGAAGATACAGATCACCTGGAACCAGGCCCCAATCAGAACAGCTGAATTTGAATTTTGATGGGATAGACCTGGTTGGCTGTACATTTACTAGATCACTCAAGTGTTCCTTATCATGTTGTAAGTTTGGGAAACACTAAAGAATGTCCTTAGTTTATTGATATTTTAATTTTAATTTTTTTTGGAACTGGAGATTGAATCCAAGGGCAGTCTACCTCTGAGCTACACCCCTAGCCCTTTTTAATTTTTGTTCTGAAACAAGGTCTTGCGAGGTTACTGAGAATCTCACTCTGTTGCTAAGGCTGTCCTTCAACCTGCAATCCTCCTGTCTCAGCCTCCCAAGTACTGGCATTACAGGTGTGCTTCACCACACCCGGCTTGAGTGATGTCCTTTAATTAGTACTTTGGGAGAGGTAGCAGGTGAGTTGGGAGGTGAGAGGTGTTCTGGATAAGAAAGCAGTTTTGAGAGTGCAGGGAAAGGCCATTGGAAATCTCTTCTTCTTTAATCACTTAAGTCAATTTTGTAAAAATTAGGCCAGCGACCTTCCAAGAAGTTGTTAGCCAATATTTTTGTTAATCATAAAACCTGATAGTGTCCAAAGCACTTAATGATAGCCCAGAAAACATGAGCCACTTTTTAAAATTATTTATTTATTTATTTTGTGTGTGTGTGGTACTGGGGATTGAATCCAGAGGCATTCTATCTTTGAGCTCTACCCCAGCCCGATTTTATTTCTTATTTGGAATCAGGGTCTCCTTAGATTGATGAGAGTCTCACTACTTGCTGAGGCTGTTCTTGAACCTGAGATCCTCCTGTTTTGGCCTCCCAAGTACTGGGATTACAGATGCCACCAGGCCCAGCTTACCCTCTTTGTTTTTGATTGCTGGAAGAATCACTTTTCCTCTTTCAATATACTTTCTCCCATTATTCTGCACCTAATTCTTGTCTTATTCCTTTGCACAACCCCTATGCCCTTCTCTTGATATCTCCCCCCCATAATTTAGAGGTGAGATGCACTAGTCTAAATCTCTCAAGTTTAAATTATGTAAAATTGGCGGTCTATAGCCCATGAAATCATATGTATCTGGGAGATCATTTCAGCTTGGCAGAACATGAAGAAACAAACTACATTTTGACTGGACATGCCTTTTTCGAATATGAATTTTTACCCTTATTTTCCTCTTGAATACATCTGAAAAATCAGATGTGCACAAAATAAAAGAGTGCCTCCATTTTAAATAACTGCCCCCATTCATGGTCTTTCCAATACAAAATGCAAGAAGCCACAGAAACGAAGAGTTTAGAATCCTAGGAAGGCTGGAGAACTCAGGTAGCTTCACATTTGGTGTTTATAACATAGAAATGACATGGCAGCCATTCCAATAAACCTAATGTCAGCCATATATTCAAGGCAGCTCAAACGAAGAGCCATAAAAACAAACCAAACTGAACGGAAAGGTTGGGCTGAAGAATGGACACGATAAACATTTTACGCACTCTATAAAGCAAAAGCTTAACACTCAATTGTGTCCCAGCAGCCATGGGAGCTAATAGCTCCTGAGGAACTCTTGTGGGCCAAAGTCCACATTTTAGCTCATCTGGAGAGATCCCCATGCTGCTCCCTGAAATGAGGACTTGGTAGCATTCCATCAAAGGTGCTACCATCCCCTTGAGGGACATTTGGAAACATGCCCAAATGGGCATTTTTGGATTGTTGCAGTAACTGTGGAGTGCCACTTGCATTTAGTGTCTCAAGATCGAGGATATTAAACACCTCACATGTCTTGAAATCAATCTGCCTAAAGAAGTATATTGCCCAAAAAGCCAGGAGCGCCCCTGGTGACATCCGTTCTTCAGGAGCCCCATGATTCCCACCGACACCTCTGGGTCCTTCTCTCATGCGCGGTTAAGCCTGTTGGGCCCAGAGATGATTAAATCGACGGGTCAGCAAAATAAATGAGATCCGAAGAGCTTAGCTGGCTTTCCATGTTGTTTCCCAAAGATTCTCAACATAATCGGAAAGCATCACTCCATGAGGAGCAAAATACGCATACAGTCCCAGGTTTCTCTAGGTCCCGTGGGCAGCACTCCAATATTTGGCAATACCTCATCTGGCCATTTTAGCACAGGGTCTCCATCCCAGCATGACCGCTTACTACAGTAAGTGAGTCCAATTCATTAGGTTTCTTATTTTGTTTTTGTGCCACTGGGGATTGAACCCAGGGGCATTCTACCTCCGAGCTACATACCCGGTCCTATTCATTAACATACATTTTTCTTTGTTTTAAATACAGGGTCTCACTGGGTTGTTGAGAGTCAGTCTCGCTAAGTTGCTGAGGCTGGTCTTGAACCTGCGATCCTTCTGTCTCAGCCTCCTAAGCACTAGGATTACAGGCATGCACCCTCACATCCAGCTCTGATTCATAAGATTTTAACCACTCAGGTGCTGCATTCTAACTTCACCTGCACATGTAGTGAGATGAGGGGCACCAAAGACCATCCCAAGGAGGATGGACATGTTCCCTTTACCTTCAGGTTAGCTCTCCTTCAAAATTTGGACGGGGCCCATCAGCAGCTGAGATTCTGGCTGCGGATTTATCCCAGGCCAACAAGCTTCTAACAACCAAGGAGACTCTTCAGGGCATAAATGCAAACCCTTACCTAGTGGCACAGACACAGATAGGGGAGGAAGTCTTGGCATTGGCACGACAATCATTTTAAAGCACAGAACCTGCAGATTAGGCTTGGGAGGATTAGCTTCCTGGGCTGCAGAATTGCTGGTTTTTATAATATTTTTCTGAGGCCTGCCAAGGTAGGAGGTAAAAGAGGGCACGAGCCCAAGGTGCTATGCTGCTGTCACCTGAGGGCCATCTGGCTGCACACAGGCCACCAGGACATTCGAATCACGTTTCAACGAGAGGCCTGGATCCACCAGTCTGCACCTGCCATCCTGTGTATACTTGATCCCCAAGCAGCTACATCCTCGCCTTGTTTATAATTTTCTCAGGGATGATTTGCTTCGGGAATAAACTCAGATCTAAATTGTCTTATTTGTTTTTTGGGGGGAGGGTGGACTAATCAAATACAGGTGTTTATTATCCCACCCAAAGTTAGTGGCGCCCACAGGATGTGCTCCCAGCTTGACCTATAGCTTTCCTTTGCATCTCTCTCTATTTATAAGTCATTGTCACACGTTTCACTGAGCTTTATTCAGCCTCAGTGCACCCCTAAGTATCCTACTGTTTCAACCTCAGTGGCAAGAGCTGAACTTTCAAAGTCACATGTGGAATGTACCCGACTTTTGCTACCGAATCTAAGACAGTTTCCGTGATGATACTTAAAAATAATTTTCTGAGGCCTTCGTCCTGGGAAACGCGGTGTAGCCAGAAAGGGGACCGCCCTCTTGTCCCTCACACGGTGCAAGTTCGTGGGGAACCTGGTGCTAAACCATTCGTAGAGGACCTGCTTCTGGGTAGGGGTTTCGTAGGTAGCAGAACAGCTCCCTTGCTGCAATCAATTGAAAGTCAGCCGTCGACACAAGGGTTTGTAAAAAAGAAAAACAACAACAAAAAAATGTTCTTTCCATATTACTTATAAAAATGTAAAGGAAATGTTAAGGATTAGGTATTTCTCTTTGAAATATTTCTAAGTACTCATAAAGAACTTTACAGTTTATTTTGTAAATATGAATCAACTGCTTTTAACAGTGACCCAGTTGACTTAAGCAATGAAATGCTGTTGGTTTGCAAATCTTGAGAACGTTAGTGAAAGTGAACCACAGAGTCTTCCTACAGAGCTCACTTGACTGTCTTTACATTGGAAAGTGATCTTTCCTCTAAGACATGGTGTTCCCATTGTGATCAGGGGGTCACAGTCTACAGAGGGGTACAGAAGGGCCACCATGGGGGGGCAAGAAGGAGACAGAGGGGGCAGGAAACTTGACTCCCCTGCCTAAATCAAACTCCACTTTACCTGTTTTGCATATCGGAGTTTAAGGTGAAGCAAGGCCTCCATAGGACCATGTGGTTCTGCATACTGGAGTTTCATGGAGGGCAAAGCCAGGAGAGATGGACTGGTGTCCAGCTCGTTCTAGGGACTCTGATTTTGCCAAGCCCAACTCTCCTGCTCCATCTTGCTCTAAGGAACTGCAGGCCACACGGAGAGGCCTTGTTAGAGTTAGATATAAGATGCCCCCTAAAGGGCTACTTAGTAATGTCCGGAGCTGATGGAATTGAGTCACGAGGGTTGTAATCCCAGAAGCAGTAAAATCCATTAGAATGGACTGACCTGGGTGCTACCTGGTAGGCCGGTAGGCTGTGGCTGAAGGAGGTGGTCTTGGGGTGCGGCCTTGGAGATGATATCTGGTTCCTCCTCCCCTGATCTCTTTCTTGCTCCTGACCTCCATGATGTGAGGAGCACAGCCCATGTGCTCTCCCTCCACCTCCTGCCGCCATGCCCTGAGATCCAGGGTCCCCAGCCTCACCAGGGCTGAGTCTGAAACTATAAGATAATAAATCTCCTTTCCTCTAAGTTATGTGGTTAGATATTTAGACTATGGCTGCAAGACTGCAGACAGACACAGGCCTCATGGAAACACTCCAGTTAAGAGCTCCGAGTGAGGTCCCAGGCAAGGGCCAGCACCAACCTCCAACCAAGCCTGGGAGTGAAGAGCCTTCCAGAATATTCCAGCTCCAGACATTGAGTCACTCTCAGCTATTTTAGTTGTCCCAAATGAGACTCCAGATGTCCTAGTCCCTCTGTGCTCTTTCTGAATTCCTGACCCACGAATCAGTGAGGATAATAAAATGCTACTACCTCGGGGGTTATTCATAAAACAGAAATTGTTACTGGAACATTAAGTTTGTTTTTTTTTAAGCTTTAAAGTTTTATAGTTTGCTTCTATAGGCTATACTTTATTTCAGTTATCTCTGAGTTACTTAATATATTTTTGTGATTATAGTGATGAAATTATTATGATGAAGGAGCCGCTTTCTGATGTAAATTCAATTTTCTTGCTCCTTGTTTCTTAGTACTTATGGAAGAAAAACAAAAAACCCTCTTTTTAGACACTAAATTTCCTACTATAGTAAATCTACTAATGTAAATTTCTAAAGGATGTTTTTATGCCCTCAAATTTGTAGATAAACAATCACCCAATCTAAAATGAACCTATTTCGGCATTTTCTTTTTAACTATTTTAAGGCTCCTATCTTTCTGACCATTTTATTGGTCAGCACTCCCAGGGACCAAATTAACTCAGAGTAGTGAAGATGACTGATGTTTCTCATTTGTTACTGAGTGGAACAGGGATGCTTTTCATGTTTAGTATATACACACCATGCAACAAAACAAAACATTATAACTGTGAGATAACTTCTAATTCTTCATGTTAAATATGAAGGCCATGAAGCATGTGTATTTTAGAAAATCTCTAAGGCACCCCCCCCCCCTCATTTATCCATTTAAGTGGAGGAAGTACTTTTGCATTGTGTTTTATATTTACATGTGCACAAGTAGGTAGAAAATGATGAAATGGCTTTTTATGGCCTGATTTTGCTTAGCTTTTGAAATAACGGGACTCTGCTGAAGAGAGCACTAAAATCCGAGCCCACGCACAACGCCATGTGCTCCGCTGGGTGACTAATCCATCTCCTCAGACGGTTTTTCGGAGTCCAAAAACACTACATACATTTTTCAACCTGTGTGAGTGGATTAGTTAGTGTGCGGCTCCCCAAAATAACCCTCTCATCTTTTAACACAGAACTGACCCAGTTTGGGAGAGTATCTTCAATATCTTGTTCTACTTCACCGGCCTCCAGGCAGAACGGCCAGAAATAGCCACATTTAACGGGCCACTTTCATCTTTAGGCTTACAAAGGGGTCGGCTTTCTTTAAAAAGGAAATTGAACCTTTTATCACCAGGCAACTTTTTAGGTGATTTGACTTTCTGTTTTATAACCCCAGCAAACAGAAAGCAGAGAGCAGAGGCGTGGAGTAACTGAGGTGTCTCAGAATAGCCAAGTCTGTTGATGGAAGTAAATCATAAGCTGTTGGCTGGACTTGCGTTTGCCTCAACACGGATTGTTTGTCAAATCATAGGCACTTCACCCCAGAAACAAAACAAAACAGAAACACATGCATAGGGGACAAGGCTGAGTTGCTAGAAACAAACACACAGCCATGACCCACCCAGAAGAGGAGTGGGAAGCAGGGACTGTGAGATTTCACCGCCCACTCTAATCATCTAAGTGGATAGTCCCAAGGATGGATGTAGTTCAGGTGATATGTGGAGGACTGATTGTGACTGATTGCTAGTGGTACATTTGATTACTGTTTTGATTATTCAAACATTCTACTTGCTTATGGCATATGCTCATACACTTCTTACCTAGAGCTTCTCCTATAAGGAGGCGTATATATCCCTATTCCTTTGTCAAGTGACCACTTTGGGGCTGAAACCTTAAGAGCCACATATGTTTCTGCTGGCCTCTTTCTCCTTTCCTCTAGTCACAAGAATGGCATGTCCTAGACAGGGGCTTCCCCATTAGCCTGATGCTAAAAGAGCTGTCACTAACCCTCAGGACATGAAATGTAATCAAGAATTAAACCTGTATCATAAACCTGTATCACTGATATTTGGCTAGCAGAAAGGTGGTTTATTGGTTATTGCAGCATAATATGTAAGTGAAACCTAACGCATGTGACCTAAACTAAGGTGTACTAGTTAGATCTAGGACGAGTTCCCCTTTAAAGGGAACCCAGGTAATTCCTGTCCATTTGAGAGCTTGGTTCTAATTACTGTTCTCTGCATTAGACATAAGAGACTAAAGCCAGCAAACCCTAGGAATACCAGGCAGTAGGCAAATTCAAAGCAGCAATTAGATGATTCTAAGCAATTATTCCATGATATCTGCCATCATAAACGTGGTTTAGTCTGATCTATAAATAGTATAAAGGTATAATGCTGGAACTGGCCATCTTTGTCTATACAGAGCTGGACAGTAGACATTCTAGCTTTGGCAGACTACACAGTCTCTGTCACAAATTCTGAGGTTGAAAGCAAAAACAGCCACACATAGTTCACAGAGAACACACAAGCAGGGCCATGGACTAATTAAACATTATTTATAAGAACAGGCAATGGATTGGATTTGGTCTGAAGGCTGACCCCTTCTATAGCATAAGAAAAGGTAAAACAAACAAACCAATAAAACCAAAAAGAAACCACAAAACCAAATCTGATATAGAAGGTTATACAACTGTGCTTATATTGTTTAATTTATTTTTAATATACTTTTATTGGTGCATTGTAGTCTCACATCATGATGTAGCTCAGAGCGATGGGAACACACAAGCACCCAGTACACTAAAGCCACCCAGGGGCCATGAGGGCCGTGGTTAAGTGTCTGATTTTTTCACATGTAAACTTGAGATAGTAAAAGCTACCTCATAACTTTTTTTTGGTAAGAATTAAGATGAAATGCAAAATGCCAGTGAGTAAGTACCCAACAAATTTCAATCTCTTTCACCTTTCTTTGTCCTACTATGCAAGTCAGAGTCTTAAGGAAGGCCTATTTAATGCATGCCAAGTTAACGAATGAACTCGAGTAATGAGGTAAAGCATAAGATTTTTTAAGTCAACATTTGCTGAGCAGTTGGCTTGATAAGACAAATTTATGGTAATGAAGAGTAAATATTAATATATGTCATAATTTACATGTCAATTAATTAGATCTCTAATTATATTGACCTGACATGGAAATGCTTTATTTTTTTAATGCAGGAGTGTAATTTGAATGATAGACAATAATTATCTGGATTCCTCACCAATCCATGAAATTCTTGGTCTCACATTACAGCTCTGTCCTATGTGGACAAGGGATAGAAAATACAAGCCTAGTGTGATCTACTATACTAAGAGGCTGCTGAATTAAATGCAAGTCAGTTTGGTGATTTACTGAAATCAGAGTGGGAGGTTATATTTTCTTTTCTAAAAGCAATGAATCTTAATGTCCTGCCCTATTTTCTGTTAAATGTCTTCTCTCATAAATAATCAGGGTCTAACCCACTCAGGAGCTGTATTAGTCAGCTTTCTGATACTTCGACCAAATACCTGAGATAATCAACTTAAAAAATAGGCTTATTTTGATTCATGATTTTAGAGGTTTCAGTTCAAGGTTGCTTGTCCCTGCTGTTTTGGGCCTGTGGAAACACAGTATGTTAGGGAAAAAGCACCTGGTGGAGGAGTCCTATTCATGTCATGATGGTTGGGAAATGAGAGAGAGAAGAGAGAGGGGAGAGGGGAGAGGAGAGAGGAGAGAGAAGAGAGAAGAGAAGAAAGAGAAAAGAAAGGAAAAGAG
This sequence comes from Graphiurus murinus, assembly GCA_004027655.1. Classification (NCBI taxonomy): domain Eukaryota; kingdom Metazoa; phylum Chordata; class Mammalia; order Rodentia; family Gliridae; genus Graphiurus; species Graphiurus murinus. The sequence goes on along the minus strand of PVLC010001112.1, from coordinate 142,080 downwards.
AGAAAAGAAAGGAGAAGAGAGAGAGAAAGGGCCAGAGTCTCAATATCCCCTTAAGATCCCCTTCAAGGGCATGTTCCCAAGGACCTAAGTTCCTCCAACAAAGCTTCACCTCTTAAGGATTCCACAACCTCCCAGGAGTGCCATGGGCCAGGGACCAAGCCTTTAACACATGAGCTTTGGGGGACATTTCAAATCCAAACTATAGTCCAACACCCATCATCTTTGGTACATGGGTCATAGTGACTACGGTTCAGTTATAAATCTAAATGGTACTGGAGAAAAGTATAGGTATTTTTCTGATATGCTTTCTGCCTGATTTAACATTTCAAATTTATCTTCTTAGACCTCCTCTTGGTGTTCAGCCTGTCCCCAAACAGGAATATCTCTTCCCCAGATTCTTTCCATTTCCTCTCTTGGCCAAAATAATGGCCAATAACATTAACAATCTCACAACCTCTTTTCTGTCCACAAGATGAACATGACACGTATTGAATCTCACAACTGCTAGGCAAGACATCAGTGGATGTGAACACCTCCCCCCTTGACATGGTATAAAAAGAAAAACAGAAATAGTCCTCTAAAATTTGGGTGTTGAGCATAAGAGACTTCTACCTTATCCACAAGGTAGGTAGCATCTTTAGGGTATGTGAAGTTCCTCCCAGGTGACAGTATGGTTGTGTGCTTGAATAAGCACATGGGAGAGGGAGTAGGAAACTGGGAATTGACTTAATACTCATTTAATACTGATGTTGACTTAATTCATGATAGCATTTAGACAAATAACACTGTCCAGTGTATGTGGGATATGAACAAGCCACTTTGGTATCCTGTCGACTTCAGGTATTATTGACTCCAAGGTACCACTCCCTGCACACCTACTAAGCCTCCAATCTCAAAGAAATTGGCCCTCGAGTGTCGGGGGCCTAGCCCAGCCAGAAAGACCCCGCCTCTGGATGGCACCTGGCAGAGTGCCAGAAGTGGCTGCAGGTGGTATCATTCTAGGGCTGCGCCACGCCAGAGCACATGCACCAGCACGCCCGGCTCGTAGCTGGCCCTCGTGGCTTAGGCCCTGTGTGGCTTTAAGAGCCTCTACCTCTCGCATGTGAGAGAGAGACTGGCTGGGTTGTTGCTGGAGTGGGTTGCTGGAGAAGTTCTGGGAGGAAAGGTTGTTGGTTGATAGTAGAAGGTGGATTGCTGGAGAGAGGGGTTATTGGGAGTCTGTTGGAAAGGCACTATTTGGAGAGACGGCTTCTGTGCTGTGTTTGTTATGTTACTGCTTGTGTAGTGCCCTCGATCCCAGAGAGAGAGGTATAATAAAGAGAGGTTTGAAACAGCAACATTCAGGCAGCGTCTTTATTGGGGCCTCACGGTTGAGGGTTCAGCCTGGGGTTCCGGATACTCGAGTACAATTTTTACCAATTTTTTCCATGATTCTGATGTGAAACACACAGAGGACCCCCCTTCTGAAAGGCACAAGAAAAGCATGGGACGAAAAAGTGACCACCATCAACATTTTGATGAGGGCGTGGAGAACAGCCGAGGGGCGGAGCTCATTGGTCAGTAGAGTGACGTGACAGGTAAGTTACACTTCCTGAGAGAAGTTTCCTTCTCCTTCTATTCTGCATTTTTTCCTTAGCTGAGATTAATTCTACTCTAGAGCTGTCAGACTTCTTCTACTTAGGGATGCCAAATGCATAAAAATGGCAATTAAGTTGGGGATGCAAGACAAAATTTGCCATTAGCATACCTTTAAAAATGAGCCAGGTGTGGAGGCATACACCTGTAATCCCCTTTCTTTGGAGGCTGAGACAGGAGAATCCTAGGTTCAAGGCCAACCTCAGCAACATAGCAAGGTCTTCAGCAACTTAGCAAGACCTTGTTTCGAAATGAAAACTAAAATAGGGCTGGGGGTGTAGCTCAGAGGTAGAATGCCCCTGGGGTAACACACACACACACACACACACACACACACACACACACACACACTTGGAAAAAAAATCAATCAGAAATATCATATATTTATAATATATATATAAATACTGAAAAATTATTTGATTGAGAAAATTTGTTAGAGAATGTCTTCTTAAAATAAATTAGATTTTGCAAAAATGCCCAAGGAGATGTATGTATGAATTGATGTGAATCTATCCTTTACCAGAATTGCTAAGCATGTGTGGAATATATATATATATATATATATATATATATATATATATATATATATATATATATATATATATAATAGTTGCTTTGGAATGATTGGTCCAGACATGGTCATATCTAGTGGAAAGTGGGCCAAAGACTAAATGTGAGTATAGGAGCTGGGCATGGTGGTGCAAGCCTGCAATCCTAGTATTTGAGAGACTGAGACAGGAGGATCATAAGTTCTAGACCAGTCTCATCAGTGTAGCAAAGCCCTAGCAACTTAGTGAGATCCTCTTTCAAAATAAAAAGTAAAATAGGCCTGGGGATGTAGCTTAGTGGTAAAATGCCCCTGAGTTCAATCCCCAGTACCACAAGGGAAAAAATTTTTTAAAAAAAGTAAGTCCAGGGTTTATCTTGTAAATCATTTCTATGCCTTACCCAATAGTCCATCCAAAAGTGCAAACCTGCTTCTGGTTTCTGTTAGGATGGTGCCCTGTGGTTTGATGACTGCCTCTGCCAAGGGGTTAAAATGAATTTCTTCCTGATCCACAACCCCAGCTTGATCACTAGGACTACAAATGGTGAGACTAACAAAATGTCCTGCCAATCATGCAGAACCCTCCTGTGGTGGCTTCAATAACGCTTCCTGCCAGAATGGCCCACCAAAATATTTACAAATGTGGTCTACAGCAAAGGTTCGACAACATGCAGACCGAATGACTCAGCACAGCAGTGAAAGGTCCAGTCATTCCTGAAACCAAGGGAGGGACCTTAGGTCCCTTGCAGAGGGCTGGTTTTGTGTTTTCCCAGCTTCGTCCTGGACCCAAGCAATGGCATAGAGACTATGGATTGATTTGGAACGCCATCTAGTGAAGAATTTGGGGAACTGCATGAGCAAAGAAAAAAAAATCTCCAACTTGATTGGTTTAATGCTTTCCTTCAGACTATTTTAAATGGTTCTAAAAGTGATGATTTTTTTTTAATTTTAAGTTAAGAGAAAGCAAAACAGAATGGCACTGTATACTCCAGCATGGACCAGAATCAGCTAATTATCCCACCTGCCTCTTGGGATAAGAATGGTCAGTTTCCTGTCTTTGTAGGAAGGGAGTCAGTACAATCAATATTTCTCTTTGGCCAGAAAAATCAGCCTCTGGGAGTGACATCAAAGGTTTTGAGACAAACAATGTGAGGGCACCATATTTTTAAACATGCATCAGCTATAGAGTTTTTAGTTAAACAGTATGCGTGAAAAAAAGAAAAAGAGTCCTTAGCTATCAAAAAATGTTAAAAGTTTTTAGAGCTCAATAGCTTTTATCACTAGGAAAATCAGCACCAACAGCACCTATTTCACAGTGTGCTGCCCGCAAAAAGCACTCAATAACTATAACATCGTTCAATAACCAGAGGTGGCAGCTGGAATTTTTACCACTACATTTTAACATTACATTTTCAGTTCTCCATAAAACCGTGTCCTTGGCTTATTTATATATTTCTTGAACTTCTCAACCTCACATTTCAATGTCATCTGCCTGGGGACCCTGATCTATGTGCTCTCAATATTGAATAGATGTTATATGATTGCCTCTAAACTTCCCACATCAGAGAGAGAGAGAAAAAAAAAATAAAATAAAATAAAAAAGACAAAGCAAAAGAAGGTCAAAACCCCAAGCTCAATATTATGGTCCTTTTAGTAGAATTAACTCTCAATACACCCCAGCTAGTTTTGCCTTCATTCATCTTTTTCTGGTGTTCAGAAACCCTCACCCCGCCATGCCCGACGGGAAGCTTGTGTTGTCACTCCCAGCTGTTGCCCTGGAGTCTCCCAGCCAGTCTGCCATTGCGGTGGGACGGTCTCTGTGAGTAACTAATTCTAGCTAGTCCTAAGTGGAAGGAAATATTGTATTTACATTGCTAGGTTTTTCTTTTTAGTTGAAACAAAAATACCTGCATCAGGTCCTGAAGCCTTAAGCCCCTGGGAAGGCGGCGATCTCCTAACACATCTTGGTTTTCTGGCTCTAATCCGAAGACCGACCGGCGTGCACGACTTCACTCTGAGCATCTCCTCCTAACTCTTTGTTTTCCCAGTGGTTAAGTAGCCACCGAAGTCTTTAATCCAGCAATACACAGATGCGCCCTTGCCTATTTTTAGCAACAAGTGAATCTTGGAGCATTTCTTCAAGCAGCCAACAGTTTAGAACAATGGTTCAAATAATGATATGTACATATATGGAATTACCAATGTCTTCCCAATAACATGCACAGGGCAGGGAGGGACCTGGGGAGAAATAACATCCAGTGCTGTGTGCATGTATGTCCCTATCACTCTGAACCTCATTATAATGGATAATTACAATGCACCAATAAAAGTATGTTTTTTTTCCGGTACTGGGGATTGAACTCAGGGGCATTCTACCTCCGAGCTATATCCCCAGCCCTATTTTTTATTCTTTATCTTGAAACTGGGTCTCACTAAGTTGCGGAGTGCCTCACTAGGTAGGTGAGGCTGGCCACGAACCCAGATTCTCCAGTCTCAGCCTCCCGAATGCTGGGATTACAAGCATGCGCCACCACGCCCGGCTTAAAAGTATGTTTTTAAAAAAGGACAACTGGACCCACTTTACCCTAGTGAAGAGTTTTCAAACATTCCAACTATTTTTTCCTTATATTGCTCTGTAGCCCTTTAATGTGTGTGTGTGTGGGGGGGGCACACCTGGTAATACATTCTCAACCTGCTAGATGCCACCTGGGAAGTCACAGAGAGCACGCAGAGCATTTCTACGCAGTGGTTTGGAACTCCCCAGTCCACTGTCACTTGCTCTCCCCCAGCACTTGACACAAATGAGGCGCTGGAGGGGCAGCGTGTCCCTGCCCCAGGAGGGGTGAGGACACCTGCAAACAACTGTGGTGTGAAAGGATCATACCTGGAGAGCCAAGTGAGAGGGTTAGAGATCATCACTGGAGAGTCAAGTGCGGGGAACTCTGCGCCCGGTGATCAAGGCCACAGGAAAAGCATGCTTTGAACAAGGGGTTTTGCACAGACCAGGGTCAGGCGATTGGGCTGGCACTCAATCTTGTTTGTTTTACAAGGCAACTCATTATCTTTTCCAGGTTAAAATACAGGATTTTCCAAGTAACTCCTACTCCCCACCCCCCCAACCTCCTATTCTTCCCTCTTCTTCAAAGTAAGTTAAAAAATATTTCAGAGGATCCCATATAATTTCCCTGAGACTCCTGCTCTGACCTGCTTTCCGGCACGGGAGAGAAAGGGTTAAGCGCACATCACATCACAAAGGATGTCTTCGGCTCTGGGGCTCCTGCTCCAGGTATGTGGCTCTGCTGTTATCAGTGGCATCTGCTTCACCCTGGAGTGTGTCCAGACTTGGGCGAGGCACTTTCTGCTCACCAGACACATACAGTCACGCCACCTCGGGGACGCTGCAACAGCGCCTGGCGTGGCTCACGTGCGCAGGGCGCAAGGCCAGCTGTTGGCTTCCCTCTGCTGTTTCCAGAACGCCAGGTCTACCGAGATGCCCGAGCCACTGTCCAAAGGAGAGGCCGTGTGAAAGGCTGCAGCGTCCGTCAGAGAGCACCAACTGACTTTTTCAAATGATAGACAACCTCCTGAATAAAAATGCCCATAGCTGGCCATGGTGGCGCACGCTTGTAATCCCAGTACTTGGGAGGCTGAGACCGGAGGATCCAGGTTCGAGGCCAGCCTCAACTACTTAGTGAGACTCTCCGCAACTTAGTGAGACCCTGTTTCAAAAATAAGGAATACAAAATAGGGCTGGGGGTGTAACTCAGAGGTAGAATGCCCATGGGTTCAATCCCCAGTACCACACACACACAAAAAGAATAAAAAATAGGGCTGGGGGTGTAGCTCAGAAGTAGAATGCCCCTGGGTTCAATCCCCAATACCTCAAAAAAAAAAAAAAAAAAAAAAAGCCTTCCCTGTCTCTTTGTAGTCAGTCTTTGAACACAATTGCTACCATTAACTGCTTGCATTAACTGCTTGTGTTAGTGATGCATACATGCACACACATACACGCGCACACGCCACACACATTCTTACATGTTCTTACATGTAATCCGTTCTTCCCTTCTGTTGGTCTCCTATTACTTGATTGATATTCACATCTTCTTCACACACACACCGGTTCACTTTTAGCCTGGCTCAAAGAGGACTAATTCAATTGCCTGACTCAGAGAGTTCTCTTTCCATCCCTGGTGAACCTTGACCCTGGGAAAGCCTATAATCAATAGAGCACTATATAGTTTACATTATTTTTGGAAAACACAGGACATTACCTGAACCACCATCATAGCAAATGTCAAGGGAGTGTTCTTTGAGAGAAAAAAGTGGAGTTATTTCCTAGGCACACAGGATGTATCAAAAAGCAGAGAAAAAGAGCCGTCTAGCAGGAGGAAGGTGTCTGTGGAGGATGGGCTGATGTGAATTTTTAAAAAATTTTTTTTATTTCTTTTTTGTGGTACTGGGGATTGAACTCAGGGGCATTCTACCTCTGAGCTATACCCCCAGCCCTATTTTTTATTTTTTATTTTGAAACAGGGTCTCACTAAGTTGCGGAGGGCCTCACTAGGTAGCTGAGGCTGGCCGCAAACCCGGATCCTCCAGTCTCAGCCTCCCAAATGCTGGGATTACAAGCGTGCGCCACCACGCCCGGTTCTGATGTGAAATTTTAAAGAAACCACTTAAGGGCCGGTCTGGTCTCTAGTTTATACTCACCTACTTTTCCCTAAAGTTGTGTGCCAGCGACATCAAGAGACACTGATGAGTCTTGCTCAATGAGATTTCTGTTGCACTGGCGCCCCCCGATGGCCTTACCATTTCCCTGCTCAGAGTTTTTAGAGGAAAGGCCCTTGGAAACTTTTTCATAGGTGTGTACCATTGTCTGCATACAGAAGTAAGATTAAATGGCAAAGCCAAGCCCAGCGTGATAGAGGCCCATTCCCGTAATCCTAGTACTTGGGAGGCTGAGACAGGAGGATCACAGGCTCGAGGACAGCCTCAGTAAGTAGTGAGACTCTCATAAACCTAGTGAGACCTTGTTACAAAATAAAAATAAAGTAGGACTGGGGGTGTGTGGCTCAGAGGTAGAATGCCCCTGGGTTCAATCCCCAGTATACTACACACACACACACACACACACACACACACACACACACACACCCCAAAGCTGAAACTAGATTCTCTCATCTCAGCCAATTGTATTCGTTCTCTTCCAGACAAGTGAATGGGAAAAGGGCAACAAGGACAAAGCGAAAGACTGGCTGGTGGCTGCCTGAATAAGATCGGATGAGATGCTGAAATGAAACCCCGCAGGCGCCTGCTGAAACCCGGCTCATTAAGACGCACCTGCCGATTCTCATTCCGCGCCCAAAGAGGTATCACTAGTGCATCGCTGTGGCGCTGTTTGCCTTTGCTCTGATGACTTGGGGCTTGTTACCTCAGGGCTACACCCCCAGATCTATCTTATTCTTCATTTGGAAACAAGCTCTCACTAAGTTGCTGAGGCTGGCTTCGAACATGCAATCCTCCTGCTTCAGCCTCCAAGTGCTGGGATTACAGGCGTGCACTGCCATGCCCAGCTTATTTTTTTTTTTAATTTCAAAACAGGGTCTCACTAAGTTGCTGAGGCTGACTACAAACCTGTGATCCTCCTGTCTCAGCCTCCCAAGTACTGGGGTTACAGATGGACACCACCACACCTGGCCACTGTTTGCTTCTTAAATCACCAGAACAACCACTCAGGAACCCGGTGTCAAGGAGTCAGAAGTGATCCTTTCTGTGTCCTTTGTCTGTGTACCTGTTTCCCCTTCAACATCTGATAGTTACAAGGAAAGGATAGTCATTGGAGTGCGCCCCAGCATGGGGATTGAAGCAAAAGGAGCAGAAGGATTGCTGTGGACAAACTTCTCCATCTCTTAGTTCATTTGTGCAAATTTAGAAAGTGTTGGAATCAGCCAGATGTGGTGGAGCACACCTGTAATCCCAGTACTTGGGAGGCTGAGACAGGAGGAACACAGGTTTGAGGCCAGCCTCGGAAATTTGGTGAGAGCCTCAGCAACTTAGTGAGACTCTATTAGAACAAACAAACAAACAAAAAACAAGTGCTGGAGGACTGGGGTTGTAGCTCTGAGGTAGAATGCCCCTGGGTTTAACCTCAGCACCCAAAGGAAAAAAAGAGTGTTGGAGTTCAAAGAGTTGTTTGCTAACATTTGCGATTTATTAACAATGTGTTACAGCAATCTAGACTACTGGAAGACGTTAAAGTATTTGTTCTATTTAAAAGGATAATTATTTCTCAAGGTCTTTGCAAAATTAAATTGCTTACAAGAGTGGATGGAAGTCGAACCAGTATAAGAGAATGATAATAAACTGGCGGGACTCCTGGATTCAGCGGAGAACTGAGAATCCTCATTCTCACCAATTTCTATCAGTTTTGAACACTCCACCATCTGTACATGGCAGAATATTGAATTTTAAGCATATGCAGATTCCTAACGGAGAGGTACAACAGGCATCTCCTTAAATCAACTTCCCTTTAGAAACAAAACATTGTCACTGCCGATAAACAAATGCAGTGTTTTCTCATATTGGTGAGACAGTGATTTACTGCCACTGTGACTTCAATCTTCTAAGTAACCTTGTGAAATATTAACCACCCTCCAAAGACCCCACCCATGACTGCACACAGGCGGAAAGAAATTGCCTTCGGAGTGTGTGAGCGGAGACAGCTCCAATTTACATTGCATGCTCTATACCTAACAACATTTTTTCCTCTGACATTTATTCCCTGAATTCAGAAATCCTCCCTCAAAAGATGTGTTTTGAACCCTAGTTGCAAAAACATCTTTATAAATATCAGTGACAGGTCTGTGTATAATATGCATTTGGCCTATTTATCTTAGTAATTGGGATTTTTGCTTATCTTTTTTTTTCTTTACCTTAAAATTTTCTCCAGTTTTGTTTTTAGAGAAAAGCAGAATATAGTTCTTGTGTTGGTCAACTTTCTGTCACTCTGACAAAATAACCCGAGAAAATCAGCTTAGAGCAGGAGAGATTTGTTTTGGCTTGTAGTTTCAAAGTCTGCAGCCTATGGTCACCGAGCTCCATTGGTTCAGGGCCATGGAGACATTGAATGTCATGGCTAAAGGGTGTGGTGTAGGAAGCAGAGAAAGAGGGTGAAAGAGGCTGAGGACAAGGGACAGTCCCCATGGGAATGTCCCCAAGGGCTCACTGCTTCAACTAGATCCCACCCCTTCCAATAGTCCATTCTGATGATGTCAGAGCCTCATAATGCAATCACTTCCCCAAAGTTCCACCTCTGAGCACTGGTGCACCAAGGACCAAGCCGTCAGCCCAGGAGCCTCTGGAGAGCAACTAGAGCGATTCTAACTAGAGCGATTCTCTCTCAGCTACTGGGGTTTGTTTGTTTGCTTGCTTTTTGTACTGGGGATTGAACCCAAGGGCAGTCTACCCCCAAGCCACACTCCTAGCCCTATTTTATGTTTTATTTTGAAACAAGGATTTGCTATGCTGCTGAGAATCTTGCTAAGTTGCTGAGGTTGGCCTCACATCTACGATCATCCTGTCTCAGATTTCCAAGTACTGGGATTAATACCTAGCTCAAATAGTCATTTTTTTTTTCAATCTAAAAGTAAACCAAATTACTTCTGTTAAGGAAGGACAGTTTCTTGTAGAAGGGAAATTAATGGAAAGCCTTTCTGCCACTTAGCATCATTGACTTCTTCCTATAAAACAATCAAAGATCAATAGATAACAAAAGCTAAGTCTCTTGTTAGTCCTTCTCCTGAGCAATACTGAAATTCCCTCGCTTAAGCCTGTGTTCACTGTGTGTGAGACTTACAGGGGCTTCCGGTTGATATTTGAGTAATGATAGGAGGAAACCAAGGGGAATCTAGTGACCCAGATATAAACGGCCATTGGAGAAAAAAAAAAAAACAAAAAAAAAAAACCGCCGGGAGTGGTGGCACACGTTTGTAATCCCAGCATTTGGGAAGCTGAGACTGGAGGATCCGGGTTCGAGGCCAGCCTCAGCTACCTAGTGAGGCACTCCGCAACTTAGTGAGACCCTGTTTCAAAATAAAGAATAAAAAATAGGGCTGGGAGTATAGCTCGGAGGTAGAATGCCCCTGAGTTCAACCCCTAGTACCGCAAAAATAAATAATAAACAAACAAATAAACAAAAACCCCCAAACTGTTAAAACCTCACCTTTTTCTTAACTGTTAAACCCGTTAAGACTCTTACTCCTATGTGTGTTTTATCTAATTCATATATTGCAAGACCTTGTCAGCTTCCTTGTGCATTTAAATCCATTTCTGAGGTCCCTCACTCAACACCTTCATTTGTGTGGGTGCTGGGAATAAGGTAATTAGAACCTGGACTCATCAGAGAAGAGAAAGCATGTGTTTGGAAGGACATCTCTGTTCTGGTAAGCGTGGTCTCAAAGGCATGGCACCCCCAGAATGCCCTGAGGAGGAACAGAGAGCCACTTGCATTGCAATCTTATTCTCAACCTCTCACCTTCAAGTGAGAAACTCAATTAGTGACACAAAAGACCTTCTGAAAGGCATCTGGTTCCTAATGTGGCTTCCAGATGGGCACAGACCTTTTTCATAGACAGAGAAGAAGGGGTATACTGGCTTGTCTGTGAATTGACACCATTCTTCTCTATGGGTTACAAGTCCAGTGTAATGCAAGGGGCAGAAAGAAAGACCACCATGTCCAGCAAGCTGTGTAAAGAGAGAGCCATATGGAAGACTTTGGGGGAGCAAAGCGTAATTCTGTCCAACTGATGAAACAAGGTATTATGTGTCAGGCATGGTAGCACACACCTATAATAATCCTAGTGCTTGGGAGGCTGAGACAGGAGGATCGCCTAGCGAGACTATTTCAAAAATAAAAATAAAATAAAATTAAAAGGCTGGAGGTGTAGCTCAGTGGTAGAATGCCCCTGGGTTTCAATCCCCAGTAACACACACACACACACACACACACACACACACACACACACACACAGAATTATTATGTGATGCATCTTCCACATCCCTGCAGGAAAGAAAAAAGGAAATGTCACCACTATATCTTGAGAGTATATTCAGCTACAGGACAAGCACAATGGTGCCTGAATCCTAAAGGAACATGAAAAAACGACAGCCCCATAAGAAGGCCAGGGACAAACTCCTGATTCTACAGGAGGAGCCTGGAGCACCAGGAATCTGGGATACAGATTCCACAGCTAAGCTGACAGATGACAAAGTGTGCAATACTTCAATGGCTAAACAGCAAAGCTTCATGAAGTAGAAGGTATTTGACTGTAAATGAGCCAAGAATACAAAATTAAAAAAAAATAGTGCCTGTGAAATTATACTGCAGACATAAAATCTCAACTGCCTGAGAGCTCCAGTTTTTTGTTTTTGTTTTTTTTAAAGCTGTGGCTGACAGAGCAAATTAAGCAGTGAGATGTTAACTATGTTTAACATAGATAAACTGGCAAAGAGAGATGATGTAATTACCCAGCATGTTTTCCTAAAAGTGAACCTTCACTCTGGGCTATGAGAGGGCAACAACTCTAGGGCACTGGTTTCTTCTTCTTTTTTAATGTTTTAAAACTTCTTTTTGAAAAAGAGTCTCTCCTGTACTTGGAAAGATTTTTTTTTTTAATTTAGGTTACTGGTAAAATGCACAAACTAAAGAGATTTTCACTAAGAAATCGGGCCAAAGGGGAATCACTGAAGCATTACAACAACACCGGGAAGAATTCTAGAAGAAGAATGATGTTTGATCTAGCAATACATTCAGAGGATTATCTCTTGTACCAAGAACTAACCTTTACCCTACTGTAAATAATACCCCAAATATATCTGCTCTGTGTACAATGGATAATTGGTTATTGACTTGAATATATATACAGAGATGTTTACCTGATGTAATTATCAGCCTCACTTATTAAAGAACCTGGATTCTTTTCCTTGTTAAATAGCAACAAGAAAAGAGTATAGTTCTTTCTTAAAAGAAGATACTATTATAAAAACTTAGAATTCTTTCATAGTAATTTTTTTGTGTGCTAGGGATTAAATAACTCTACCTCTGAACTATATCTTCAGCCCTTATTTATTTTGAAACAGGGTCTCATTAAGTTGCTGAGTCTGGCCTTGAACCTATGATTCTCTAGTCTCAGCCTCCCAAGTACTAGGATTATAGGCCTGCACCAACTCTGTGTAGTAAAAATTTTAATAAGTCAAAATTTTCTGTAAGACAGCCCTGGAATCAATACAAAGATAATTATTTACACAGATGATTACATTAATAACATATTAATGTATATTAAAAATATATATTAACTTAAGGGATAGGTGAAGATTCTTTGTCCCCTTGGAAGCTTTCTTGCACCTGTCCTTTGAGGAATATCTCTTTTGGGGCAGGACACTGTCCTTTTCTTTCTTTAGTGTGTGGCAGTTTTATATACAATGCACTTGCTGAATAGTGGCGGTGCTATAGTCAATTATATATTTATATGTTTGTCCATCTGCCCCCTTTGACTATAAGTTAATTGAGGGTAGGGTCTACTCCCAGCACACTGTCTACCATATTGGAAATGCTCAGTAAATATTTGTAAACTGACTGAAATTAAATAAAAGATAAATGTTCAGAAATGTTATATCATGATAGAAAAGGATTTAAACACATGCTAAGATACTCTCTTTTTTCCTGGTAACAACAAAACTAAATACAAATCCTGAATGGACTGAAACTCAGAGTTACTGAACTGATCTGGACCTCTTTCCTCCTATGTAAAATAGGAATGATGATAAGAATGAAATTGAACTCGTAGGATTCTTAAGCAAGTCAAGTGAAATTGTGGATGGCGGGAATATTCATCAAGCCATAAAGCAGTTTGTATAATGTATTTAGGTATAAAGAAAAATATCTCTGTAGAAGAATGACTGCACATATGATATTGAGTGTTTATTCTTCCACTACTTCTTGCAACACGATTTTTATGCCCCTTCTATCAAAAGTTGGAACCTATTCCTTTGCCTCATCTCCTCGCCCATTGAAGCTGCTCTTGTACTTTGTTTCGGTCCATTGAAAGCAGCAGGTTTGCTATGCTAGCTCTGAGCCAAAGCCTCAAGATGTCTTGACACATCCACTTGATCCTCTGGAATCCTGATGTTGCCAAGGGAACAGCCTGAATTACTTGATGGTGAATGAAAGGTCATATGGAGGAGAGGTCCTTTTCCCAGCCCAATCAATCCTATTCCACAGCCGAGACCAGCAGAGATGCCCACCTGACCCATGCTTGCTGCAGGAATAAGACCAGAAGGGCCATGCAGAAGATCTATACATTCATTCACAGTGATGAAAGCTTCTTATGTTTAACCACTGAGTTTGGGGATGATTTGTTGTGCAGCAATAGCTAACTGATACAGCATTTTAGATTCCAACAAAAGTCCTTGGGAACATGTCCAGAAAGGAGAGGGAAGATGGACAGAAAATGTGTGGGTCTTGAGAATCAATGACTACTCTATGTTTTAGTTTTCTCCTTTAGCATCTTCAGGGTGGTTTTAGCCACAACCGCTGACCGACCTCAGTACTAGGGCTGAGAGCTGCTGATCTCAGCAGAGAGACTGTCCTTAATTCACAGAACACTAGGTGAATGGCTGTTCTTCTGCTTCCAAGATGCAATCTAAAAAGAATATAGGAAATGCCTTCCTGGACACTATGAAATCTCTAAGTATGCCACCCTTTTTAAACACGGCATCTGAAATGAACGTACACTTTCTGACATTCACAAATCAGCTGATACAAGAAAGTAGGAAAGTATTAGCAAAAGTGGAAAAAAGAATCGATCAGAGGCTAGATCATGGGAAGCCTATAAAAACCATCGGTGCCCAGGAACATTTGCATGGAAAGTGGAAAGGGAATTAAAACAGAGATGAAAGGGTAACTCATCCAAATGTTCTTTATGAGCAAATATATACTTGCTCAGAGAACTCTGGCCTTGAACTGTTAAGGCTAATGTAATGCCATTAATGAATATTCTGAACATGATTACAGATCTCTGGATTAGTGAATTTCTGCTTTATGTTTGTCTTTTGTTTATTTCCTGGTGCATATCTCCTCCTCCACAGAAAAAGCATAGACATAGGAGGAGGACCTAGAACTCCACAATTTCTTATGATTACTAGATTGCTTTGACAAAGTCACAAGAACTTGAAGGAATTCTACAACTTCCCTGAATACATCTCCACACTTGCTTAAAGGGTACTCTGTGTAGACTGTATCTTCTGGATTCCCAGCCTTCCTTCTTCTTCCTTACCAAGAGACACCAGCAGCAAAATGGCTCAGACAGATCAGGAAAAATTGAGAAAAATAGCTGAGCTTAAGATGGCAAGACTTCTACCCAGCAACAATAAATGCAGGTGGCATTAATTGAGGTCTTCACTTCTAGAAGACCATGGTGTTCATTATCTCAAATGTTTCTTTTCAACATTTCTGTGAATTAGATATTTTTAAACTCACTTTACAGGTAGGGATTAACAGAATATAATTTGTCCCAAAATAAATCTTATAGCTAGTTTCCTTCTTTCTCTTTCCTTTTTTCTTTCTTTCTTTCCTTCCTTCCTTCCTTCCTTCCTTCCTTCCTTCTCTCTCTCTCTCTCTCTCTCTCTCTCTCTCTCTCTCTCTCTCTCTCTCACTCTCTCTCTCTCTCTCTCTCTCCCACAAATAAAGATGCAGTTTAAACAGACTTTAATAAGATGTAGACTATGGAATTATAATACCTAAGATAATTCAAACTAAGCCTATGGGAACCTACTTCAATTCAATCCAGCAAAGTACATTGTGTCATGCACTATGACAAACAGTGTGGGGAAAATCAAAGAAGAAAATGACATAATGGCTTCTACCCAGCCTTTAACTGTAGGAACAGATAAATGCAGCAGGCTGTGGTGGTATACACCTGTAATCCCAGTACTTGGAGCCAAGAGTAAACTCAAGTCTGGATAATACCAGAGAACTTTCTTCCCACTACTATTTCATTTGAACCTCAAGCCTGGGCCCCACCCAACATACTCGGTTCTGAAACCTGCACTTATACATGTCACATCCACTACCTGTTCTTACTCACCACGTGACCATGTGATCTGAGCACTTCATCTCTCTAGTGAAGCCCTTTTCTGAGAAGTTTGGAGGAGCACTCAGCTCCATGAACAAGGCTCTCCTTCGCTGACCATTTCCCTCCTGTCCACTCTTTGCAGCCTCTCCAGCTCTGCCTCCTGTGGAATCTGTTTCCTACACTTGCTTTCCTGTTTCCTTTCATCTTTTTCCTTCCTTCTCTTCCCCTTACCAAGAACCATGGTGAACACACTTGAGAACCATGGAGTCAGATTGGTTCTGCCACTAACTAAACAACTAACTTACCAACATGAGCTGCTGGGCAGGTAGCTGACCGGTCACTCTCTGAGGATAACAATAGAATCTACTTCATCAAGGGTGACTGAGAAGACTAAGTGTAAGATACTATAGAAAATGCTCAAAAAGCATTACAAAAAAAATGCAGGCTTCCTACTTACATGCAGATTTTTGGTGGGGGAGAAAGGTAAGATGATTCCTGGATTTGTGCTACTGAGAAGTTTCAACCGGAGGATCCGGGTTCGTGGCCAGCCTCAGCTACCTAGTGAGGCACTCTGCAACTTAGTGAGACCTGGTTTCAAAATAAAGAATAAAAAATAGGGGCTTGGGGTGTAGCTCGGAGGTAGAATGCCCCTGAGTTCAATCCCCAGTACTGCAAAAAAAAAAAAAAAAAAAAAAAAAAAAAAAAAAAAAAAAAAAAAAAAAAAAAAAAAAAAAAAAAAAAAAGTTTCACTATGGTGTGAAACTCTGTTGGAGAGAACTTCACTGTGTTTCCATAAAGCAGGTATTCTTTGTATTTGCTTGCCTCTTTATAACGTACTTTCATAGATGGAATCCTGGGCCATCCTGACCATAAGGCAAAAATGCCACTTTTTTGATGAAGTTTTCCCTGAGCATCCAGTAAAAGACATTAGGGATCAATTCAGCATCTATCTAGCCTCTTTACAAATCCCTCCCTATGCAGGCTTGTGCATTGACAACACTCCCTTGCAGCTAAAGAGTCTCATGTGACTGAGAGTTAGCTTATCAATTGTATTTGTATAAGCGATAATTTCAGAATTAAGTGAAAGAAGAGGCATAATTATAAGAATCCTCTCTGATTAGAGCTTGGCATGGTAGAGATGACCAGATCTAGGCTGGCCTGTCTTGTGGCAGAGTCACAGCCTAACAGGACACTTAGACTGGGGCAGAGGTGGTAGCTTCCTGGGTAGTCAGATCTCAGGCATGCTTTTGAGACATTGGACTTTTTAATGATTCAATAAATCTTTAATTCAATATACATCTGTTTCTTCCTAAATTAGCTGGAATGCTGGAATATATTCTATTCTTTGCAAGCAATCTCTAAGAAGAAACTCAGAATTCTTTTGTCCTCTTTTCTGTGCCTATAGTACTTTGTTTCTGTCCATAGTTCTTGTTCCATTTGACTTTTTATTAGTAGTAATTTTTAGACATATTTATCTTTTTTGTTTTCAGCACTGGGGATTGATACAGAGTCATTCTACCTTTGAGCTACACCACCAGTCCCATTTTTTTTTATTTTGAAAAAGGGTCTCAGTAAGTTGCTGAGGGATTCACTAAATGGCTGAGACTGGTCTCAAACCTGCAATCCTCCTGTCTCAGCCTCCCAAGTACTGGGATTACAGGTGTGTACCACCACAGCCTGCTGCATTTATCTGTTCCTACAGTTAAAGGCTGGGTAGAAGCCATTATGTCATTTTCTTCTTTGATTTTCCCCACACTGTTTGTCATAGTGCATGACACAATGTACTTTGCTGGATTGAATTGAAGTAGGTTCCCATAGGCTTATTTTGAATTATCTTAGGTATTATAATTCCATAGTCTACATCTTATTAAAGTCTGTTTAAACTGCATCTTTATTTGTGGTAGATTCGATTACTCTTCAGAAATATTTATCATGTCTTCACTTACATTGTATTAATATATTTTGCTGCTCCACTGAAATTGGATTCAACCATACAGTTAGTTTTTGCTGGCACTGGGGGTGGAGCATGAATCTCCATGATCTTTCAGTGTTGGGCTCAGCTAAGCAGTTTTCTTTGGTCAATCATACATTAATAGACATAAGAAGACAGAGACTCCTGAAGCACTCTTAACCCTCTGTCATTTCCATGAGAACGCACTTCAGAAATCCACACCTTCAAGAAAGAGGGTTAGAGAGCTGAGCAGACCTGTTCCCAGCTGGGTCTAGCTCAAATCAGTCAACCAACATCTCCCCCTTCCTTGCAGATACAAAATCAATTGCTACTTCCTGCCTTATATCACATTTTTTTTATTTGTCTGTATTATGGTCAGATATAGATTGTCTCCTGAAGAGGCCAGGGTTGATATAGCTAAGTCATGGTGGTTGTAATGTCATCAGTAGATAAATCCATTGTGATGGGTTTATCTGGGTGGGAAGCTAGGCTGGTGGGGTGTGGGTGGAAAAGGTGGGTCCCTGGGGGTGTGGGCTTAGGGATTGCGCTTGTGTCTTTGAATCCCCCTTGCTCACTCTCTCTTGCTTCTGGTCTTCACAATGTGAGAGCAGAGCCTTGTTCATGTCCTCTCTCTCTCTCTCTCTCTCTCTCTCTCTCTCTCTCTCTCTTTCTCCTTCCTACCGCCATGCCCTTAGCTGTGCAGACTCCAGCCTCACATGGACTGAACCCAGAATCTCCAAAAAATGTGAGCAAATAAACCTCCTCTAAGTTGCATGGCCAGCTGTTTTGGGTTATAGCAGTAAGAATGTTGACCGAGACAGTTTGTTTCACTGTATTATTGTGGTGAACAGTCATTTCTTTCTGGAAAGACACAAAAGAAAATTCTCCCTTTCAAAGAAGATTAGGTGAATTAGAAAGAGCAAGCTAGCCATGTGTGAAATTTAAAACTCCCCTCTACTGTATCTCTTTCCCTTCACACCCCTCTTCCTCCTTGAGCCTGACTTCCACTTCCATGGCCATTTATACTGCTAGCACCCCAGCTATTTTCTAGCTTTCTCTTAACACCCTTTGCACCTTATCAATAGAGCTACTCAAGAATGCTGCTTCCCCTTTACTAAGCCTCTTCTCTCCTTTAAGTATCATTTTCAGGGACTTGAATTATTCTCTGTGGAAAATTCCCAAACCTCTATCGCCAGTCCTGAACTTTTCCTTTTGTCGTAAGTCACTAAGTTATACCTACGAATTAGCCCGTCAGGGTGGTATTCCTCCTATCCTACATGTAATGCCCTAAACCAAGTCCAGCAAAGTCTTCTCCAAAGGGACTCTTCCATTACCTCTTTCTTCTATTGACCATTTTCCAGGCCAACTATACACAGAAACTCTGAAATGAATTGTTATCTTCTTCTCACCAATTCACACACATTTAAAATGACCAACCACCTAGCAACTGAAATGGTTGCGGCTTTGATAGGCACTCAGAGGATGTTATTACGATGAGCAGAGCTTTCAAGTTAAAGGGATACTATTTGGAGCAATTTTTGTAAAGTAAAGAGTGACTTTGGTAATGTGACTTTGCCCCAAATGCATTCTCTAATATTGAATCTCTACTGTATACCTTTCTCTTTTAACATTGGGAGCAGGGTGGGGATAGATGGTGGAGGCTTGCCTACACTAATAAGAAAGGTTGCAGGTAATCATTTCATGGGAAAGGGAGGACACAGAGAAAAATCCAACCACTCCTACTTTGAGTGGCAACATTAAACTCTGATTTCCTGTGCTGTCCTATTAAAAAATCAATGGCTAATAAAAAACATAAGCAATATTAATTCAAACGGGCACAATGGGGATTAAAATTCATCATGCAGAACAGAGCCCATAAAAATAGTTTGCAACTAGATTTCTTTTCCCATTCAAAGAGGACATAACACTACCAGTTTGCATATAGGCATTTAATGAAGGACCTCTGAAGAGACCTTGGATGTAAATTTTGAATTCTACGCTTTATTTACTCATTTAATAAAACCCCAGCCTTCTGAATCTGACCGAATTTCTATCACAGTGCACATTACTGAGAGATGCTCTATCATGGATGGGAATGAGAATTCTGAGCAAAATCTCAAGGGAACAGGCAGCCAGAGCCTATCAGAGTTGCTTACCGAGCTGCTGAGTTAAAATTGACTCTGAATATTTATTGTGGTGAATTGCGGACATGAACAAAAAGTTTACCAAATATGTGTGGGGTTTATTGACAGAACAAGAGGCTAAGTCTTCATCCAGGTGCCCAGTGTCAGCAGCACACACACACATTTCACATTCCATTAACTGCAGAACCTGGGGTTTTATATGTTTATTTTTACTGCATAGTATATTTCAGTTCCTGTGCTGGCTAGGTTCTTGTGTGTGTGCAAATGAAAACTGGGTAAGCTCTCATCCTTGACCTTTGCCTGATCCTTGGTGCTTGTTTGTTTGGACTGGGAATTGAACCCAGGGGGTTCTACTTCTGAGACACCCCCCCCACACACACACACACCCTGACCTTTATTTTGAAACAGGGTCTAGCTAAATTGCTGAGGTCTCACTACATTGCTGAGGCTGGCCTTGAGCCAGCAATCCTCCTGTCCCAGCCTCCCAAGCACTGGGATTACAGGCATGCACTACCACGCCCAACTCTGGCCTTTGTTCTTTACCCAATATGTTCTGAGTCTTGTCCAGATTTTATCTGATGGAAAATATCAAGTCTTAGCATACCACAGTGATCAAAAAGGGAACTGGAATGAGGCTGGTAGAGGTGTTTGTGTGTGAGAAAGGTCAAAGGGAAAATGACTTTGCTATACCAGCAGGAAATCCTAAAATTACATAGAGCACTTTCTACTCTATAGTTGCAATAGGACAGGCCCATTTGCCAGCATCACCCCCCAATTATGGTCAGATCTATGGTGAATATTTTTAAAGACAATGTTGAAACAGTGCAACTCATGAGTATGCTGTATGTCACATGATATATAATGTGAAGTTATATATGTGTACATGTGACTGTGCATTATGCACCTACAGTAACTGAGGGAGATAGAGCCTGGGTAGCAGCTGGAGCTAAGGTGCAAAGGGGAGAGCTGAGGCCTTGGGCACAGATCTTGGGGATCTGAAGGAATCCCTTGTAACCTGGACTGGTGAAAGGTTTGGCAAAGTCCTTATCACCAAGTGGAAGTATAATGCATTCTTGCAGCTATAATCTAAAAGATTGACCATGTAACTTAGAGGAAGGAAAATTTATTTTCTTACAGTTTCAGGTTCAGGCCATGTGAGGCTGGGGACCTCGGATCTCAGGGTATGGTGGCAGGAAGCAGAGAGAGGGAGAGCACATGGGCTGTGCTCCTCACATCGTGGAGGCCAGAAACAAGCGAGAGAGCAAGGGGAGGAGGAAACCTATGTATAACCTCCAAAGCCACAGCCCCAGGGACACCCCCTCCAGCCACACCCTAATGGCCTAGGGAACCACCCAGTAAATCTGTTACAATGGGTTAATCCATTTCTGGGATTACAACCCTTATGACCCAACTATATCAACCCTGAATATTAATCAATTAGCTTGTTAGGGGACATTTTGCATCTGACTATAACATCAAATGCCTCAATTACCCTACTCAGGAGATTGCATTTTGTAGAGAAAGCCCAGGAAGGTCTTTAGACAATGGAACAAAAAGATTCAACAGCCGATTATAGGTGGTCCTCTAACTGTGGGGAGAGAGGCCTGGGGTGGAGGTGACTTTAGAAGCAATTGGATCAGGTGGAGACAGTTTATGGCAAGAAAAGGAGAGGGAGGGCATACATTTAAAATAGCTTCCAGTCAGGCCTGGTGGCCCACACTTGTAACCCCAGTACTTGGGAGGCTGAGACAGGAGGATCGCAGTTCAAAGCCATTCTCAGCAACTTAGCAATTCCCTGTTTCAAATTAAAAAACAAAAAAGGGCTGGGGGCTATATCTCCGAAGTAGAATGCCTCTGGGTTCAGTCCCCAGGACAAAAGAAATAAATAAAAAATAAAATAGTTTCCTTTTTCTACTCCATACTTCAATATAAAATTCCTTGATAGGAGTGGGCTCAAAGTTTACATGTAATTTTTCTGAATTGCTACTACATTGAAAAATACACAAAGTATACGTGAGTTCTTATAATTCAACATACTGACCTCCCAAACCAGGGATGAGAAATTTAATAAGATTTTTTTAAGATTATAATTTTTTTATTCAACACACTTACTACTCTCTTATTTCCATAAGAAATCTCTACATATGTGTATAAATATATATGTACACATTCACATTATATATATAATTATATTTGCATATGTGTATAAATATTTATGTGTCTACAGTATATTTTATACATGTAAATTTTTCAGCCAGCTTTGACCAGATATCTTTAAATTATGAAGTGAAGAAATAAGAAGATCTTATAAAATAATTTTTATATGATACAGATTTGTTTATCTGTATTTGGAAAAATACGACTTTATAAATAAGTTCTATAATGTACAATACCTTCAATATCTTTCTATTGATTTTTTTCTTTTCTTAAAAAAAGACACAAAATTTCATAGGGTATTCTTATTAAACTAAACTTTAAACCTCTGAATGAGGATTAACAGAATTTTAAAAATTTTATTCATTATTAATTTGATGATGATACAATAGAACATTTTAATATAATAAATATTTTATGAAGAAGTAAATTTATATTTAGAATATAAATTTATATATTACACTTACATTTTACATATTCATATTTATCTTTAATGAAGTAATTAGTGAAGCAATTTTATGTTTAATCTTTGCACCAAAAATAATTAAAAAATAAGCTGCTTTAAGCAATTTTCAAAATTCAGCTCTCTTAAATAATGACTGAGGATATAATGGAAAAACTTCTCTTAATGGAATTGTAGTATGAGATTTTAGATCTAAGGTATTTTCTCCACTGAAACTGTAAGAAAATACACAGCAGAATACTAATTTCTAAGGCATGATTTGATAGATTCTCGTGTTTAGACTAAAACAAATCATAACTAGGTTTTGCAATATTTCTGTTAGATTACACTTAGAGGAGCATAAGAAAAATAAAACCCCAGAATAGCCGCATGGCAATCTGAAAGCCAGCTTCCTTTCGTAAAAACTGAAGAAGAGCCATTCCGTGAAGTTACAATTTCTTGTCTGTTCTGTTAGGTTTCATAAAATCCCGATCCCTGGCTGTAATTTCTGTAAGCCCCTCACTGAGGATTTTATTAGGGAAATGACGTGACAAGAGGAATATGGCCCAGGCATCTAGCACAGTGGGTGGTACACTGTAGGTGCTCAACATTTAATTTTTGAATTAATAATTCAAATAAAGAATTCTGTCTCTCTGATCATTGTTTTGCACTCAAGTGTTGCTAACTCACATGGCATGTCATTAGGACTGATGTCACTAGTACTGACAGTATGCTAGTTCACCCCAGAACCACCTGGGCCTCAGCTCACCTAAGGTGCACTAAGGACAGTCCCCACCCTGAAGCACACAGGTGACATTACAGCTGACTACAGCCAGCTCTGCAGAGGTCCTACCAGCATTTGAATTAGTCCTACCCCCAAACAGTAAGACACTACCATTTCTAGGACCTCCTAGTTGGGGGACACTTTCATGAGAAAAAGAGCAGGATTCATGGAGAGATGGTGGGAAAATTTTGATCTAAGACCAATAGAGATTTAGCCATCTGAACTCACACCTGTAAATTTTGAGTCTTTTTTTTTCCATTCTAAACTGATGATGATGATGACTTGGCCAACAGAACACAATTAACAATTTACAACACAAACTCTGGTAGACTTACAGAAGACAGACGAGGTAACTTCCCCCAACATTAGAAGAGCCAGTAAAATGTTAATTTCCCCCATAGTGTCTTCTTTGTTAAGCTGCCCTTATCCTGAGTATCTCCTACACCAATCACCATGCAAAAGAAGTAATGTCCCTAAGTCCTTCCTGCACATCGGAGCTGGATAAAAAGATGAACCCAATCTTCCCTAAAGACCAACTCAACCACATGCTTGGGGTGAACTATCAGGTTTCTTAACACCTCTACTGGTGAGCTGACGGGCAAGGAAGGCAAGGACCACTATGTGTCTAGCAAACCACCAGAAACGTACAAGGAAGTTGTCCCCCAAGCAGGTCATGCATTAGTTCATGGCTTAATTTATTGAGGTTACAGGATCAATAATACCAAGAGCTCATGTTTATCAAGTACATACTCTGTTCCCAGTACTGTACTAAGTACTTTGCAACCATTCAATCCCCATCGACATCCAAGGTAAGTATTTTGTACTTCCTCATATTATTGATGAGGGTTTAATGGAGGTAAAGGAAGTTGAAGCAACATGTCCATGTTGTCATGGTAACAGCCAGTGAGTGGCAGAGGCATTACTGTATCTATTTAACTTTGGAATCAGGGTCTTAGGCGCCACTAAAAATATTAACCAACTGCCTTTTTTTTTTTTAATTAAAGAACAGTTCTAAAACACACATAACAGTAAAAAATGTATCATATTAAAGAATGCTATTTTTCAAAGGAGCCAAGGTTTTTTTTTTTTTTTTTTAACAAATTTGAGAATAGATTATAAAGTAATACCATTTAAAATCTTTGATTCCTGGCACAAAAAACAGAAACATAATCAATAGAAGAACAGATTGGAAAGTCCAGAATAGAACACAGTGTTTTAAAAAATATATATAACACATCAGAACAGAAACATCTCAAAATAAAAATATTAAGCTGGGTGTGGTGGCACATGCCTGTAATCTCAGTACTTGGGAGGCTGGGACAGAAGGATCATAGTTTCAAAGTCAGCCTCAGAAACCCAGTGAGATCCTGTTTCAAAATAAAAATATAAAATAGGGCTGGTAATGTAGCTCAGAGGTAGGATGCACTTAGGTACAAGGTACAATCTCCAGTAGCACAAAACAAACAAACAAACAAATTAATTAATCTAGAAAGAATTATTTAATAAAATTTTGGAGTAACTATATAATAATTTGGAGAAAGAATCAGTTTAATTTGTTTTTTTACACTGTACACAAAAATATTCTCCAAGTGGATTAAGGAGTTAAATACAAAAAAAATTTGATGATAGGAACATCAGCAGGAGATGGAATAGAATATTTATCAGATTTGTGAAAGAACAGTAACTTCAGCTTTGAAGCAGCAGCATAAATCATGAAGGAAAAGACTGACAGATTTGAATACATAAAAAATTCAAGGCTTCTGTATGATAAAAACAGCAAGATGAAATAAAAAGGGCATTGTTCTGAGGGCAATATTTGTATCCAATATGACACAGAGAGCTTTTAAAATGCAAACTATATATACACCTTCATTTGAATTTATAAGGAAAACATCAGATTTCAAAATATAAATACGAGAAAATGAATACACAGAGAAACATAATCAGTAAAGAAAAAAAAGAGAGAAAATTGTTCAGTCTGCCAAAAATTAACACAATAAATATAAAGGAAAATAAACTTGAGAGAGGATTTTTAACCTTTCTCAATAATTCGCCCACCTACTGCTGGTAACACCCAATGCTGTTGCCACAGTTTGATTGAGTCCTATGTACGTACTCATTCCTTAATGGTAGTATTATAATGGATCTCCTCCTCCTCCTCCTCCTCCTCCTCCTCCTCCTCCTTCTCCTTCTCCTCCTCCTTCTCCAATAGTAGTATTATAATAGATCTCCTCTTCCTCCTCTCCCCCCCCCTTCTTTGTACTACTGGGGATTGAACCCAGGGCATTTTACCTCTGAGCTACACTCCCAGGTCTATTTTATTTTATATTTTATTATTATTTGAAGCAGGGTCATACTAAGTTGCAGAGGGCCTCCCTAAGTAGCTGAGGCTGACTGTGAACCTGCGATCCTCCTGTCTCAGCCTCCCAAGTACTGAGATTAGAAGTGTACACCACCACTCCCAGTTCACACGTAGCAAGATGAGACCCTGTTCCAAAATTTTAAAAAATTAAGATTCCTGGAGATGTAGCTTGGAGGTTGAAGGTCCCTGGGTTCAATCACCAGGGCAAAGAAAAAAGGAAGGAAGGAGAGAAGGAAGGAAGGAAGGAAGGAAGGAAGGAAGGAAGGAAGGAAGGAAGACTAGGAGGGAGGAAAAGAGAGGCAAGGAGAGCAAGAGAGGGGGGAGGGGAAGGGGGGGGGGGTACTGCGGTTGCAAGTGGAATAGTGCCCTAAGTCCCAAAGGCAAGCACAGAGAAGTTCCCAGGGCAGAGGAAGGAGAGGACTTCCTGTGAGGCAAAGATGAAGAGAGAGAAAGAGAACCTGTTTGAAGTGACTAGCATGAACGACTCAGGTGAGTCCCTTTGAGTTGCTGAGGTGAGCCTTCCTGGGTCTGACAACCTAGGTGCTGTGATTCTGTGACAGTCTAATGGCATCTGTTGGGTCCCATGGAAGGTGTCATTTCCCAACTAGGAAAGGCAAAATGAGCAGAAGTGCCACCAGGGGGCAGCTTTGGTACTGGCAAAGGAGTTTCAAAGACAGAGGGAAAAGTCTGCTTATTATTTTTTTTTTCTTTCCTTTCAGCACAGGGTCCATTCTTTATTTTGCAACAATAAATACTGCATCAAGTCCAGAGCAATTTCCTTAATGGTTGTGCTGTGGGTATGAATTTTGCTCCATAAACTCAGGTGTGCAGGAAATATCACAGTACTTTATTTCCTTTAAATAAAATTAAATCTAATCTCAAGCCACCATCCTAAAAGGCCAGGTTGAAAGTCAACCTCCATCATGACCATGGCTCCCTGCATCACATGGGGTCCTGCTGAGGTTGGGGGGGGGGGTCTTTGCTGCTACTAACAGTGAGGTTGTTGATTTTTCCATGTTACCAGTAAAATGGTATGTGAACCAACATGATTTCTTGGTATACTGTGACTGTACTGTATCTGTAACAGTCAGGATATGGACAGGTGTTCTGATGTCTGTAACACACACACACACACACACACACACACACACACACAAACACACACACACAAACCAGATACATTCTTATGATACCAAAGCAGGAAAACTCAGGGTGATCACTCCCTGGGCAAATCCTGCCTCCTCCACCCCTTCTTTGGAGTGAGGGAAATTTCTCTTTCTTCCCCTGTGCCTGCCTCTGCCTCCTGTCTGCTATCTTCACAGGTGAGCTTGTATTTTCAGAAAATCTAGGAAGAGAAATGTCTTTAGGCCACGCAAACCTTAGCAGAGGCATGGAGCCCTGAGGTCCTATCTTGATCTTGGGATGGAGAAAGGAGAAAACATAGGAAGAAAACACATCCATCTATGTTAATGGTGCTGCTGCCTTTGCAGCAAGGTTACAGTCCTTAAAATGCCCTCCTTACAGGTGTGACAGCAGGAGACACTAAGTTTTCTCTTTCTGGTACATGACACAAAGCCCAGGCACTTCTGGGAAGCAACGGTAGGCTAGGGGCTGACCCCCAGATTAGCTATCCTGGAGGAGCAAAGACAAAGAAGGGTCACATCCTCATTTAGAGGAGGTCCCAGGGATGCCTGCACAGAGACAGGGAATTTAGGAATGACGCATCTAGGTGAGATTTGCAAACTAAAAGCCTGAAAGCCAGATCCCACTGACAGATGTGTGTTATATTTTTAAAAATGCTTGCCAACACTTAAAACATTAAAGTTGAAAGTCAGTTCGCATAAATATCATACATCTCACTTGCAAAAAATGAGAAGACTGAGACCTGCATGCCCATGTGGCAGCTGTCCCTAGGAGCTTCTGCAGATTGCTCCCTTTAGCTGGGACCGGTGTCTCCAGGTTACCAAAGTCCCCAGTGCTCCCTACTGTTTCAGCCCAGTCTACCTCTCTTATTTAAGTGGCCTGTTCAGCTTCTATATGAATTTGGGGTTTGTAACCCCTGACTGAATGCACTGAAGAAAATTATACTCAGGGCATGGCGTGTTTCATGAACATTTAATTAACCCATTCAGTCCTATAGTAGTTGGTTTTTTTTTTTAAATTGCTATGATGGAAATACCCGACAAGAACAACTTAGAAGAGGAAAAGTTTATATTGGCTCATGGTTTTAGATGTTCAGTCCATAGTTGGCCAGCTTCAAGGCAGAAACATCCTGGCAGCAGGGTGCGGCAGAGGGAAGCTGCTCAACTCGTGGCAGCGGGAAGCAAAGAGAGCAAGGACGGGAACAGGGACAGACACAGTCCCTAAGGCCGTGCCTCCAATGCCCTATGTCCTCCAGTCACGCCCCACCTGCTCACAGTCATCACCCAGCAAGGCCATTGAAATAAGTAATCCATCGAGAGGTTTATCCACTGACGAGGCTGGAGCCCTAATGCAATGAGTTCACCTCTGAACATTTCTGTGTAGTCAACACATGAGCTTTTCTGGGTCACATTTCATATCCAAACCATAACGAGTCCCAAGCTTTCAATTCTGTGAATATTTCAGTGAAATCAATGCAGGTGCATTAAAATAGGTTGAAAATCATAATCTAGAGCTTGTTATGCAATTTATTATGATACTAATGAATGTTATCACTAATCATTCACCTATTATTTTTCTCAAAAGCACATAAACATTTTATATCAAAGTTACCATTCATGGTATATTTGTTGATTGACTTAAGTGTTTTGAGTGCCCCATAAATGAGACGATGGGCCATTATGGGTTAAGCTTCTACATTTCCTCAGTAGTCCTCCTGATATATGTGGAAATTCAAAATTATTTCAGTTGAATCTTATAATGTGAACGGTTTAAAGAAACTAGAGGATTTCAGTGAAAATTGTGACTAATATGCAAATGCCATAGTCAAGGCCAATGGTGCTCTAGCTCTGAGCAGAATCCATTCATGCCTCTTTCACCTGTGACTCAAGGTACAAGAGGATGTTTGTGAAATGCAGCTTTAGCTGTATTCCTTGGCTACGTTTTCCATCACTGTCTTTGAGGGTGCTCAGTTGATTAGCCAGTCACAAGCCAACAACTGTTTACTGGTGTGCATGACCTACAAGAGGCCACTGGCATGGAAATCCCTCTTCAAAAAACAACTTCATCCTGACCACAGGCCCACGAGCTCAATCTCAGCCAGTAGAGATACCAGCTTCATTCTGCTCAATATTAATTTTCAACAGATTAGCCAAGCTCAGCACTCCCTCCTCAGTAAATTAGAATGGCCCAACAGAAATAAAAGAGAGAAGCCTGTTCAACACCAGAAAGAAACATAAAGGAAAAAAAATTTAATGAAGACATCTGTCCTTGCCTGGCTTCCTGGGCAGTTTAAGTCACCACCCATGAAAAATCTCTGCCTGGAAATGTTTTAAAGTCAAAGAAGAATATAAGTAAATAATTTAATTAATAATAACAACAACTTTAGAAAATGTACTCTGTGTGTTGAAAGACACTGCTGATACAATGGAAAACTCAATGTAAGCTTCCTTATTATATATGCATATTTACCAAGAATGCTGGTGGAACCTTTTGTTGGTAGAAATTTTATAAGTCCAATGGAGTATAGTCATTTAGGAAGGCTTATTAAACAAATAGGGAAGAAAAATGAGCATAAAAGTCAAAACATATTCAGAGTGCCCTCTGTACCCTCACAAAAAGGACACCCCAGCTTCTCTAGGTCATTTGTGAAGGCCACCCTCATATAGAAAGTGCCTGAGTGACTTTTCCTTACCAAATGGCACAAGATAAAACCCATCACAACTACAATGCCTGACAAGTTATGCCTAATAATATACCTAATAATAACCTGAGAGAATACTTAAAAGAACATCACTTCATGATCTCAGGTCTTACTAGTGTGGGAGAAGAGTGCACAGTGCCTACAAAATAGGAAATTCATTGGTTAGATACTTCCGAAATTCACAACCCAGAACACTGTAAGAATGAGGGGAGCCTCTCAAATCACATTCAGCAATATTTGCTCCAAAATGAAATTCTATATTAGACTCTCCTTAAATATAATTTTAAAGCAAGTGCAGTTTGAAGATGAGTTATATCTACTAAAAACAGGATTTTTGAAGAATATATTATAAATTGAATATTACAATTTTTTAAAAGACCTCACTTTTGAATTAAAAAAACCTACATCTTTCAAGAAAAAGGCATTCATTCTTAGTTCACAATTTTAAAAAAAATGAGTTATTGGCCATGCCATTATCACAGATGATAAATAAAAAAAACATAATTACAGCCAGGTGTGGTGCTTATAATCCCAGAATTTGGGATGCTGGAATGATCACAGGTTCAGGGCTGGTCTCGGCAACTTAGGAAGACCCTTAGCAACTTAGTGAAACCCTGTTTCCAAATTTAAAAAATAAAATAGAGCTCAGAGGTAGACAACCCTTGGATTCAATCCCCAGGACCATGAAAAAATCAGAATTAGAATTTTCAAAAATATAGAGATATACTCTTGAAGAGTACATCAACTCTTATGCACACCTTCATGAAGGCATATGAATACAAAAGTACACACACCAAAGAAGCTGGAAGACATTATTCAGAAAGCAAATGTCAGAGCACATAAATGAGTCCAGATATTGGAAGTGAAAAGATCAATCAGCAATTGAATGGGGCATGGCAAGGGACACTGAAGCCTTGTCTAAAGTCTCAAGAAATGGCCTCTTTGGATATCTAGGAGGCTTTCCCCCGAGGCACATCACCTAACCCGGAGTATCCAGTCTCATCTTTATTGTTTCTCAGAAACCTGTCAGGGATAATACTAAATTCTCTCCAAAGATATCTGGAATACATATCAAGTTCTATCACCAAGTGGCAATAAAATAACAAACCCATCAAGTATGATCTATTTTTCTTCCACGATTGAGAAAGGAGCCCGTTACAAATGACCAGCATTAGTCACACATCGGCAGGTCAGCAAATAAAACGAGCTGAGATGACCATGAGTGAGAACAAGCAGACAGCTTCTTAATTACTTTTAAGAATGTAAAATGTGTTGGTATAAAGTGGGATGATTTATGAAATGATGACAAAAGAGGAAATTTGCATCAGAGCATTGAATAATGACGAGGCAAAGGGAACTAATGGGATTTTCAATTACATTCTCTGGGGCTCGTGTTTCCGTTCTATCTGTGTGCTCCACCCTCAACTTCCTCGTCCTCAATATCTGATCACTTGGAGCAGCTTCCGAGAAAACAATCACATATACATCTATTTTAGGGAGTATCTTTAGAGAGCAAAGTATAGCTCTGTGTCAATGCTGGGAGCTTTTGGGGAGACCTAGGAAGCCAGTGGAGAATCTCAGTGTAAATCATCAACTCTGGAGTTGAAACCAGTACAAACTGTGCAGATATTTTAGTAAGAGGAGATAGAGTTAGAGATATAAATACTGAAAATGAGAAAGAAAGAGAGAGAGGGAGGGAGGAAGAGAGAGAGAGAGAGAGAGAGAGAGAGAGAGAGAGAGAGAGAGAGAAGAGAATGAATGACAAACTATATACTGTAACTGGGAATGTGTAATGAGAGTTTGAAAATTGATTAAATACTGTTTACGCATAGTCTCCAATGAAGACAGTCTCCTGTGGCATTAGAAGAACATATTGGATCATCTTTTTTTTTTTTTTTTTTTTTTTTGCAGTACTGGGGGTTGAACTCAGGGGCATTCTACCTCTGAGCTATACCCCCAGCCCTATTTTTTTTTATTCTTTATTTTGAAACCGAGTCTCACTAAGTTGCGGAGTGCCTCACTAGGTAGCTGAGGCTGGCCGCGAACCCGGATCCTCCGGTCTCAGCCTCCCGAATGCTGGGATTACAAGCGTGCGCCACCACGCCCGGCTTGGATCATCTTTTAATAATTAAAATTTTTAAATTTATGCTGAAAAACTACTTTGTGTATTTTTTAATTCACATGCTACAGTGGAATATAGAATCCTCTGTTATTGGAGAATAGCTATTTCACCCATTAAATTTGTCAATGTTTTAGAGTTCTAATGTTTGGTGCATTTATGTTTATAATTGTTACATGATCTGACAAAATTGATACTTTTATGGATAAAAAAAGTAATACTTGTAGATAACTTAAAAATGGTAGACATATATGAAGGTGAATGCTATTTTATTTATTTGGTTTTTCACTGCAGAGAGGACATGGTCAAAAGCTAGCTAGCCTATTCCTGGATAACACTCAGGAAACCTACAGCATCATTGAGTCAATCAGTCTATACTTTGGCTTAGTAGTATTATTTTTAATCACTTTTTTCACAAAAAATACATAAATTAATTATAGAAATTTTTAAAAATCCAGAGAAATGTAAAAGAAAAGGAAAATCACCTATAACTTGTCTCTAAAAATATTTTGGTACCTATAATCTGTCCTTAAATTATGCATATTTCTGGTAACTTATATGTGTTTAAGTATGTATATATAAATATAATTTTTCAAAATTAATATAATTCTATATTTCTGATTTAAAACTATTTTTTGGGCAATGTTATATTATGAATGCATTGTTTTGAAATGGAACTTTAATTGTCCAGACACTATAAATTTGTATGTGAATTTTCTCTAAAGCTATCTGGAATATCCTATGAAATGGTATTATCAAATAAACAATAAACAACAAACCCATTGAGTAGGTTTGTTTCATGTACTACAATTTAACCAACTTTCTAGAGTTGAATACTTGGTTACTTCTAGAATTTTTCCTCTTTTAAATAATAGCTGTGAATTTTAAATAATAGCTCTGAATTACCTTTTCACCTCTCACAATTCTACAATGATTCAAAAAGGATAGACTTAGAAGTAGAATTGCTGGAAGAAAATATAGGAAAAAGTAAGGTATTTCATGTGTTTTATAAAGTTGCTCTTCAGAAAAATGCTACCAATTTATATGTCCATAAGTAGCTTACAGGAGTCCCTGACACTTTGATCAATAAGAACTACAATAATTCACCAATTTGATGAGTGAAGGATATCAAAGACCTAGTTCTTAATGCATTTCCTAACTTGTAGACAAACTGTGGAACTCCTCTGGTCATTTACCCAATGCGAGATTCTCCATACTAGAAATCATCATCGATTGAGTTAGAAAAGCACCTTAGGACCTGTGATACAGGGCTTTGGGTGGTGAGCAGAGGAGACTGGATTGTATTCTGTGGGCCACTTGTTCTCAAGGGGATGACTGATGCTGCACTCCTAGGGACTGTCCTGGACATCTGGACAGATGTTTTAGTTTTCTTGATGTTTGGAACTGGAATTCAGTGGACAGGGAGCAGAGATGCCAGCCACCCTGCCCTGTGCGAGCAATCTCCAGCAAGGAAGAGCTGTCCCAGATTTTGTTCAAATATTCCACTAGAAGCCCAGTACACCCTTTTCTTTTTTAACATGCAACGCCAAATATTCTATTCCCATTTTAAATCCACAAATCCATGCAGTTTTTGACTACCATGTAAAGCAAAGGAAAAGCTACTTGCTTCAGAACTGTATCAAGAGCTGTCCACTGTTTTTGAAAAATTATATCACTAATGCCACACTTATCTTGTTATTTGCATTACCAATATTGCCTACTCTTAAGTCTGTTTGTATGTGGCTTTTATTTCCCGTGTTTCTGAGGATCTGTGCAAGAATATCATCACTTCTGCAAGTCTTCAGATATCATCATACCCAAGCGCTGATATAATGAAATACATTTTTATTGTAAACTAATTTCTCCTTTATGTGGCATACAAGGTCTTATAGAGCCTTTATGAAATTATGTTAGGCAGTTCATATTTTCTAGCGGTTTCATTTTAAGAAGGTAAAGGAGACATTAACAATATTTATTAGAAGTAGTGGTCATTGGGTCTGACAGAGTTGAATGCTGCTACTGCAAAGTATGGGCGGTAATTCAGTCTTTCAGCAGGAGAGAGATGAGAAAGCAGAGTTGGAGATAAGAATGTATATAGAGTAAAAATAAAAAAATAAATAAATAAATAAATAAATAAATAAATAAATAAATAAATGGAAACAGGCCTGTCAGGAGGCAGAGACCAGAAAAGAAACAAAAATAATCTACGCAGGGAAGAAATGAAGACCTAGGATATCACAATGCCCAAAAGCAGCAGGAAAAAAAAAAAAGAGCATCTATAAAGGACATCTTAAAAAGAGAAGTCACTGGAACTCAGTGACTGAATATAGTTTCACAGAGTAACCATCATAATGTTATCAGACTATAGTATTGTTCATAAAAAGTCATTCATGTGTACATACACTTGCATGCACACACACACACACACACACACACATTTACACACCTCAACACTCCAGATTCTTTACCAAATAATCAAATAATCCCTCTCCCCTTCACCTGCCCAAGCAAAGACATAACACGTTGCCGATTCTGAAATAGGATAGCTCAAACCAAAACTAATCTGAATTAGAGGGGCAAAGCCTTATTTGGTTTATTTATTTGTGTGTGATTCTCCATCCGAGAGAAATCCTGAAATAAATTTCAAGTGTGCTTTAAGTATGCTCTGGGTCATAAATCATATACATGTGTTCTCATACTACAGCAAGTACAAAACCGCATAGATCAATAATAGATAGATATGTCTTCCATCCGCCCCCCCCCCGCCAAATCCATGTGCTGTGCATAGCTAGGCATGGTGGCATACACGTACACCTGTCATCTCAGTACTTGGGAGGCTGAGAGGCTGAGACAGGAGGAATGCAAGTTCACAACAAGCCTCATCAAATTAGTGAGGCTTTTAGCAACCTAGAAAGATCCTGTTTCCTAATAAGAAATAGAAAATTGAGCGGGGGGTATAGCTTGGAGGTAAAGTGCCTCTGGATTCAATCTCCAGTAAAACACACACACACACACACACACACACACACACACACACACACACACACACACACAGAGTAATAGGAAACAAAGAAGCTGAGGACTAATGATAATTTGTATGCGGCATACATTTTTACTAATCAGAAGCAGCCATCCAATTAAAATTGTATGATATCAGGACAACAGGAAAACATCGTCCTAAATATCAGAAAAATGTTTCCAAAATGGAAGAATGGACAGTCAGCCATTTTTTTGGTGTGTGTGATACTGGGGATGGAACCCAGGGGCATTCTACCTCTGAGCTACACCCCCAGCTCCATTTTATTATTTTACTTTGAAACAGTCTCACTAAGTTACGGATGGGCTCACTAAGTTGCTGAGACTGACTGTGAACCTGTGATCCTCCTGTCTCAGCCTCCCAAGTACCGGGATTACAAGCATGTGCCACCATGCCCAGCTGACAGTCACCAATATTAACCATAAGAGAAGAAGCATTGGCAAATATTGGGTGTAAAAGAATGTCTCAATTCCTGTTTAATTTCCAGTTAAAATGAAAAAATATATATACTGTGAATTCTGTCTCTAGCTTATAAATCCATCCTCGCTTTCAAATTTTCTAAGAATAGAAAGTAAAGGAAAATGCAACACAAGGAAACTATCACAATGAAACTCAACACAATGAATCTTTCTAGTTATCCTGATCCCTATCTGTGCAACCGTACTGAGTCAGTACAACACAAATATCACATTCACCGCTGCTTTTCTTAACAATCAAAAAGTGATTTCTAGCCTAGTGAGAAAAATGGCAACCCTATCTTTCTCATCTCGTAGCAGTCTCTCTCCCCACCCCACCAACGAATGTCAGTGGCATTCCATCAAATGAAAAATGTTCCTCTAAACCTCAACATTAAATTCTCACATTGTCCAGTTCTTATTTCTTTTCATGGGTTACTTACCATCTGAAATGTATTCTTAAACACTTTCCTATTTGCATTGTGTGGAAGAAATACAAGACAAACCCCAAAGTCTGTGATGTGTAATGAAGGGCTTATCTAGTGCAGGGCACAGTAGCACCCCCAGGTCTCCCCATTTGGGCTGCCTGACCTCAGGTGTGATAATACGTAGACTATTTATATACTGGTCATCTATTATGTTACAGTGGAGGAGGTTGAATGCATCGTGAACAAGCAGAAAATGAGCTGAGGATAAAGGACATGCTTCCAGGTAAGACAATAGGTAGACACAGCTTAAAGGCAATACAATGTCTTCTTCCTCTTAATTAGGCTTAATTAAGCTGAAGCAAAAAATGCCAGGCTCTTTGCCTGGGAAAACAAAGCCCCAAGATTCTCTCTCTGCCTACCACTCTCCGCTCTCCTCCCCTCTCTGCTTCTGCACATCCCTGAGGTCTTGAATCCCATCTTCTCCTCTTCAACCCCTGAACTGCAATTCTTCTTCGAATCCACTGTGTCACAATTGTCCCCTGCCTGGTCTCCCGTCATTGATCAAGACTCAGCTTTAGTATTGCCCATTGAGGTAGATGTTCTTTCCGCTTTCTCTGCAAATGGAGTTTACCTCCACTTACGAGTTACCTTGTGATTATCTCTTTGCTTTTTTCCTCCCTGAACGCACACTTCTCCAGAGCAAAGACCAAGTTCTCTCAATGTCTGTATTTTCCATATATAGTGAGCACTCAGTGTGTGTTTGTGGCTTGCCTGGCTGGTAAGTCTGTTCTTTTTTTCAAAAGGCAAGTAGAAGCGTTATCTACCATAGATGTTATTAAAATAATTATTGTCAGTAGGGTGCAGTGGCACATGCCTGTAATCTCTGTATTTGGGAGGCTGAGACAGGGGGATCACAGGTCTGAGGACAGTCTCATCAACTCAGTGAGACCCTCAGCAACTTAGCAAGACCTTTTTCAAAATTTAAAAAAAAACAGCTGGGAGTGTATCTCAAACATAGAACACCCCTGGGTTCAATCAAGTAATAAAACAATATATTTGTTATTATTGTCATATATATGTATTTTATAACATAATTACATATGCAAATATATAACATAATTGTTATTGTCTTCTCCAATGTGGGCAGGAACGGGATTGCAAATCAGAGTCTTTACTAACCACGGGCATGAAGTCAGCTAAACTTACCTTGAATGGGAAGATGCAAGGGGTAAGATACCAACCTGTCATGAGTTCTCATGCTACATGTCATGGCCACATAACCCCACGGGAACTCTCAAGTTCACTATCAATATACATTCCGTTCATACAGCAGGAGAGTCAGATCAAGTAGGACATCATGAGACTTCCTAGTTCTTGGGAATGTGGAGTAGAGGCAAGATTTTAAGGGCAGAGCCGTGCTAGGGGCCGTGCTGATGAAATGCCGAAGCCCCTGCAGCGTGGACTTCTTACCAGGCTTCCACACGTCAGCCCTCAACAGCTGCGTGCGAAGACACTTCTAAGAACATTTTGTTCAATGATCAGTGGGAACCCGCGCCTGGCGTTTCTTGCTTTTCCTACCTGGGAGCATGTTGGGGCTCAGATGCAGGCCTTTGTTGGTGAAGAGGGAAGAATGTTGCAGGCTCAGAAAGGCTATTAGATTAATAAGACTTGGAACATTATTTGCAAATGAGGTGATGCGGCCGTCACTGAAATGCTCTAGCAGAGATAAATGTGCTAGTCTCTTGTCATACAGCTTTACCTTTGTGTCCCCTTACCAGATCACATTTTCTGAAGTTGTCTGGGAGTCAGGATTTCTAATCAGTTCTATAATTATCTTACAAATAGCACACATACCATGATGGCAATTGAGAGCTGTCAAATAGAACATCAAATAGCACAATTGTTTTGAATTTGTGTGTCCCAACTGTGTTGATTTGTTAGACGTAAACGATGTTTACAACTGTTTGGTGGTCACTGTTTCCTAAAAGAGCAAAGGTCACCTCCCTAGATCTTCAAGAGGCCATAGCAGGTACAGAATTATCTGTAGCATCAGTCAACGAGGATCACCAAGTTCATCTCAGCAAGAAGAATGCAGTTCACTGATTACTTACCAGATGAAGTTTTTCCCAGAACTCCGGTCCTTCTTCCATCTGTCTGAGACTTGGTGGAATGTACCAAAAGCAAATATTGGCATATTCAGGCTGAGGGTTAAGAAAATGTGAAAGTTATTGTGTTAGCCCAAGGTTTATCTTAGGATGCAACTAAACAAATATATCTTAAATTCTAAGCTAGTCTCTCTAAGAGTTAGTATCATGAGGGTGTAACTTTGATAACAAATCTTACAGAGTAGACATCCATTCTGCCTAACTTTTAATAATAGCCTAGCAGATTTTTTTTTCTCCATTGTCTGCACCTAGAAAGTTCTCTTTCCTCTAGATAAAGGATAGGCAAGATCATGAGAGAACAAAAGTTTGGAACTGACTCAACCCAGTGCTGACTGTCGGTTACTTTCTGATACACATATGACTAGAGATGACCCGGTTCCTCATCCTTCAACTGTGATCCTTAAGACAGTCCTTACACCACCACATCCTTCCAATAATTCATTCTCTGCTTTAGGCAGCTACAGCTGGCCTCTATTACCAGCCAGACCTGACAAATGCAAAAGCCCCTCTGAGTTGACAGCAGCATGTCATACTGGGGCTGTGCTCTCCAGCACTGTCACAACCCCAGACAATATTGCTTTAAGGGAAAAGGGACATCACCTTGATCCCTGACTCTCAAACACCACTATGCATATCAGCTGACCACAGGGCCCGAGTTCCTGTGCTCAGAATGTTTAGGGTCTGATTAAGCCCATCCTAGAAAAGGCTAAAGAACTGACATTTTGTGTAGCATGTCAGGTGATTTTGAAGGGGGTAGTGCCTGGTCTGTTTTGTGAGAAACCCTGATCATCTTTCCCACTAGCTTGTTTTCCTATCAGACATGATTTGGTTAAGCACGGGATAATGTGCCAGAAGAGGCTTCAGCCCAGCCATCATCACATGGGTAAGGTTTCTCCTTACTAAAGAACAACACAGATCAAGGCAACCATGGCATGTGTGCTAAATGACCACATGATGCAAGACAGTGTGTTGGGGATTCCCAAACTAGACACCTGGAATTGCGTTCAGGAAAGACATGGGTCATGTCTCCCTCCCACTCTAACTCATTTGATGCACAGCATGGACGATACCTGAAACTTTCACTTTTTCCACCACAAATAGAGTTTGTGGATAATAACCAAGGTTATGACAGCTCTCAATAGCCATCAAAATTATTCTTCAGTGTCAGAATAAGGTTTCATGTTTTTTGGGAAGAGGAAATAGCTATCATTTCATATCTTAAGATCAAGACCAGAATTACACAGGGTTCTGATTTTAGTGGATTTTAAATCACAAGTGAGAGCCCAGGAACATTTTCAGCTCAACAAGAACATTGATCTGGCCATCCTTTCATCTCTGAAATTTTTAACATTCTTATTGGATTTGACACAAAAAAAAGCTACAAATCTTCAAACTACACAGTAGTTAAAAATGACGTACTGTATAATTCTACCCAATTTCCACAAGCATTCATCATGAGACTACAATAGATTTTCTACATCTACCAAATTTAGAAAACTTGGATTTCTGATTTATAATTGATTTGGTTGCTCTAGGATAGAGCTCCCAAATTCTTTGATCATTTACTGTGAATAAATCTTTTCAAATATAGTAACTATGATTAGAAAGTAGAAGAAAAATCTAGTTAACTGTTACTAGATTCTAGGACTTTGTGTCTTTATATCAAAGAGGATTTTTCCCAGATACCATTTATGGCAATTATACATTTATTGGTCTTGGCTTCAAATCCTCCCCCCCCTTTCTTTGTCCTTCAATAATGGAGGTGGACCCTGTAATATTTTTCCCTTGTTGTCTGGGTTAATCTTATACTATGTCAGCAGAGGGTGCTGGGGGTACCCTGGAGAAGGAATGGGGCATCTTCTCAGTTCCATGCACATAACCCAATGTTCTATTGCAGAATCAATGGTTCTTTCCAACAGCACTGGGTGTCCACCAGCAAATAACCCCAGTGGCTTCCTTCCCTCAGAAAGCATCACAGCAAACTGGCATAAATGGTTTCCTGACATATACCCCTCAGCTGGTTTCAGAAAGGAGTGGGGCCAGCCAGGTATCTTGCCTTGTATAATGTCTCTGGAGCTGCTGTGAATAGCCTGCTGTGAGTTCCGAGTAATGACACTACCCTGTGGCTGGCTTCCCTCAGCACTCCAAAGAGTGGATTTCTAATGAGTCCTACCAATTTCACACCTCAGTGGACTTCTCTGCCATCCTGTAAGCTGTGGTCACTACTCTCCAAAGAGGCCTGCATCTCAGCCTGGGAGGGCCGGCCTCTTTCTTGCCTGCTCTGCCTCTGTCCTACGAGTGGTGGCTGTTCTCTATCAGTTTTCCTGTTGTATTTGTTTTTCTGGCATGAGGATGGAACCCAGGGCCTCCTTGTACACTCAAGGTGGCAGTCTACCGCTGAGTTACATGCCCAGTCCCCACTCCTGTATATTTTTAGGGTCCTCTTTCTTTCCTATGAGATAAATCCTCATGACTCCAATTTTCTGTTAACAATTATCTACATATAACTATCCCACTTCAAAGTACTGGGCAGTTTTGTTCTTCTGCATGGATCCTGATTCATCATCATCACATTTTTATTCAGTTCTACTTGCATAAGTATATTATAAAGCATTTTAAGACAGCTTTATCTGCTATGGAAGATGCTATATTTCACTCGTTAGTACCTAGACCTTTTTAAGCTTATTTAGTAAGTTTCTGTTTAGAGATTTGGGCTGTGACCTATCTGTGATTCCTTTGCCTAAACATTCTCTTTTAGAATGGCATGGCTTTCATGCTAATGATATTTGAAGACTTGTACAGCTCTTCTGACACTTGGTTTCACTGTAAAAGATTTGATGCTCCATTTGGTGCAATATCACTTTCATCATTTCCAAATTAAGAGTTGAAAAAAAATCTCTGAATGATCACAAAGAACATATTTGAGTTTTTCCTGTCTCTTTTGCTCTATAGTTTGTATTTCATATGGTGACTTTCTTCAAGATACTTCAAAGCATTAATGAGTATTTTCAGAGCAGAACCATTCACATGCCACTTAATTTAAATTTCCTTCTTATATGAAAGTGTGACCCTTTGGGTGTCTTAGGAACACACTTAGTCTATGTTCTTTAAAAACCATAAAATTAGGAAGGAATTAAAAGGAATTCAAGTGTCTAGTGAAGGGTACAGAAACCTGTAGCAAGAAGTACAGTGTCATAATTCTTAAAACGCCATTAAAGAAAAGATGAATACACTCTCTCCTGGTTTTCAAATGGAAAAAAATATCCCAAGGTGCTTTCCAGAAAATTCTAAGCAGGTCATTGAATAAATGATATGAGCCACATGGGAGATAAATTAGTGATCAACAAAGATAATAGTTCACATTTGTAAAACTGAGTCACGTAACAAAATGTCATCCCCTTTGTGATGTCATTAAATCAGAATAATATTAATAAAAAAACAAAGCTAGCACTATGCATTTCATAAGTATAAATTCAAACTCTAGTACACAGACTCAGATAATCAATCATGCAAATATAGAAGGAAGGAAAAGCTGGCATAGTGGATTTTAATTGACTTCAATCACTGAGGTTTTAAATATAAGATTGGGCTTTTGAAAATTTTCAAAGACATCACTAGGTAGCATACAAAGCCTGAGTTTTAGAGTCACAGGATGTGAGTTTGAATTCCAAAATCACTGGTCTTTGCTTGGAGAAGTGTCAAATATTCTAAGCATCTGTTTCCTAAGCTATAATATGGAAATGGAGATCACATTGTGTGCACCACAGGGTGGGTCTGATGAATAAAATATAATTTATTTCTAGGATTTTGTACCATATCTGGCACACAGCAGCACTCTATTAGGTTACTGACTATTATTTGAGGCTATATTTGTAAAGATGACTTTTTAAATGGATGAGTAGCCTTATTAAAATCTACTAGTTAAGATCCATCCCCATGTTAGCTTCTGGGTACCATATTTGAAGGGGAACACTAAAACATATCCAAGGATGGACAGCCAATTTCGCAACATGACAAGTAGAATTTCCTATGAAAGACATTGGAGTGAACATTAGGATGAGCAGATGACTTAACCTAAATATACTGACCTCCAGAATCTCAGACTCTAGTAAGGGAACTGGGTCAGGAGTTAAACTGAAATGGGATGAGCCTTACAAAAGAAGAAACTCCTCAAAATCTGAGACATGTTTCTGGCAAAGGAATAGTGCATGTGGAGAATCCAGTGTATTCAAAGAGAGGGCAAATACTTGGAGTGAATAGAGGATGAGTTTTAATGAGGAGAGATGGAGCTAGAGATGGAGATAGGGTCATTCCATGAAGGCTTCCTCCTGGGCCATATTTAGAAATCTGGGCTTGGTCTTAACGGAAATGTGGCATCACTGCAGAGTTTCACAATAGGGAACAGACTTCACTTTGGAAAAGCCAAAGGGGACTGGGCTGGGGAGGTCCAAGAAGAGAATTGGGAGACAAGTAAGGAGTCGGTGGCAACCTGAGGATTCTGGGTTCCTGAATAATACAGCGGCTTTGGGAATGCAGAAGACTATGTGCTGAAGATAAATAAGGAGAAATAAAATGGAAATAATGAAGATGTCATAAAAAATTTGGCTTGGAGTCAGGTGTGGTAGTGGTGCCCGCCTGTGATCCCAGTACTTGGGAGGCTGAGACAGGAGGATTGTAGGTTCAAGACCAGCCTCAGCAATGTAGTGAGACTCTCAGAAACCTAGTGAGACCCTATTTCAAAAGTCCAAACGTAAAAAGGATTGGAGGTGTAGGTCAGAAGTAGTGCACCCCTGGGTTCAGTCTTCAGTATCACAAAATAAAAAGATTCTTGATTGGATGGACTATAGTTCTGATAACCCAAAGAAAAATGTCAAATTTTACTAAGAAAAATGACTACACTTCAGTATAAAAAAGCCAAAGTTGAGTTGTCTGTGGAGTCTAGGTGAAAACTGCAGGTCATTCCCACATACAAAGGACTAGAGTTGAGAAGACAAGTCAAGGATGGAGACATATATTGAGACTCGATCTAGCAAAACATTTCAGGGAGACTAAGTGGGCATAATAAGGAACCAAAGACAAGAGTAGAGAGGAAAGCAATATTGGGATGAAGTAATCTTCATATAGAGACAAAAAAGAAGAAGGAGGAAGAGGAGGAGGAGGACGAGGAGGATGAAGAGGATGAGGAGGAGGCAGCACATGGAAAGGAGAGGAAATAGGAAAGAAGATAAAAAATAACCATGACAAGAGAGAGGATTTCAAGAATAATAAAGTGGATGACAGTGCAAAAAATGCTGCAAAGGTCCAATAAGAAGGAGATTAAACATTGTGTGTTTAATCAATTATCAATTAAGAGGTTGTTGTAATCTAATAAAATAACATAACACAATAACTATGTAAGATAAATTAGAGCATGCTCGTTCTATGTTAGTAGTAAAAGTTCAACAAGTACTAGAACATGGGCAATTAGAGCCACCTGGAAGAGGGATGGACTAATGAATTCTCTGCAGCAGGAAGTGTTCAAGCAGAGGTTACAGGTGCTGTCAAGAGAGATTTCCTGCAATGGCCAGGAGATTGACCAGATGTCCCTGAAGATCCTTTATGACCCTGAGAGTCTATGAAATCCAAATAACTCTTCCCAATGTAGAACTCAGAAAGAGGAAAACAAAAGTTGAATAATTAGGATTCTCCCACGAGATCAATATGAAGTATGTGAATGACAGTACAAGAAGGAACATCCCTCTAAGAAAACATCTATTAGATGTTAGAGTCAATGCAGAGAAAAACTGAGATATGATTTTCAGGGGACTATGAATAATGCACAATTTATTTGAAATGATAAGTTTCAATCATCTTCAAGAAGATATGTATTACTTTTGTTCTTTTTAGGAAAAGACGTTCAAGTACTGGGTACTCTGTTTTGCTGTATTTATTTACTGTTGTCAATGTTCCACTTAATATTCTCACTGCTCTCTGCTAAGCAACAATTTCTGTCTTTCTTCCCTCTCCTACCTCTGTCATCAACCTCACACTTGTATGCAAAATTCAAGATCCAGTTCTACTTTGTTTCTTCAAACAAAATAAAGAGAAAGGAGGCTAATGTGAATCATTAATAATAACCCTTACAGAAGGGGGTGGGCTGTAACCCAGCGGGAGAGCATGGGCTGTGCATGTGTGTGAGGCCCTGGGTTCAGTCCCCAGCATCACAAACAAGAGACTCAGAAGCAAACAAAAACCCTCACAGTGGAAATTCTAGGGGATCCTAAATGGAGGCCACCTGTGAT
Source organism: Graphiurus murinus (assembly GCA_004027655.1). Taxonomy (NCBI): domain Eukaryota; kingdom Metazoa; phylum Chordata; class Mammalia; order Rodentia; family Gliridae; genus Graphiurus; species Graphiurus murinus. Next base: position 98,602 of record PVLC010001112.1, on the reverse strand, counting down.
ACCAGGGACCAGCTGGCACTCACAGAGAAATTATCAAGGGGCAGAAGGCTGCCTGTTGACTAAATGCCACCTTAACTTTCTGCAAAAGAATAAGAATGCAATTTCCTAAAGATGATGGTAAGAGATTCCTTCCTTACACTTCTAAGCCTTCAGGAAGAACATATAAATAACATTTTAAACAGCTCATCATTCTTTTCAGTTTCTCCCTCATGTCTATCAAAAGATGGTGCAATTCCAAGGTATACCATACTTTCCATCAGCACTCTTGTTACCACTGTTGGGCGGGGGGAGAGCAAATCAAGGGTGAGGAAATAGAGATAATTCAAACTCAAGAAAATATAAAAAGTAACTGGTCATGGTGGTGCATGCCTGTAATCCCAGTACCTGGGAGACGGAGACAAGAGAATTGCAGGTTTGAGGCCAACCTTAGCAATTTAGCAAGACCCTCAACAACTCAGCAACTTAAATGAAGAATAAAAAGGGGTGGTGGTGTAGCTCAGAGGTAGAAAGCTCCTGGCTTCAATCAGGAAGGAAGGAAGGAAGGCAGGCAGGCAGGCAAGCAGGCAGGTGGGCTCAACTTTATTTAAGCCAATCACATAACTATTGTCTCCCCCTACCTATTTAGTATGTACTTCTAAAAGCTCTAGACATGCCAGGTTTGGTGGTGCACACCTGTAATTACAATACTTGGGAGGCTGAGGCAGGAAGAGCTCAGGTTCAAGGCCAGCCTCAGCAACTTATCAAGACCTTCAGCAACATAGTGAGACCTTGTTTTAAACTAAAAAAAAAGAAGAAAAATAGGGCTGGGGATGTAGCTCAGAAATAGTATGCCCTTGAGTTTAACCCCCAGTACCACAAAAAATAAACAAAACCCTCTAGACATGTTCTTACCAAGTTCTAAAGTCATTATCATGGCTAACAAAACCATCAGTAATTCCTTGATATCCTCTAATAGATAGTTCATATTCAAAACTTTCCAAAAATTACTTTCCAGGGTTGGTTTGTCTGAATTGGGGGTCCAACAAGGTCTGTAAAGCTGCATTAGGTTATGCTCTCTCTTCATTGTCTCTGAGCCTAAAGCCATTGTCACAACTCTCTCCTTCAAGTGGCTTCATCTTACTCATCTGTTGAAGAAACCAGGGCCCTGTCATGTAGAATGTCCCACGTTCTAAATTTGCCTTCTTGCTTCGTGTCAGTTTATTTGTATCTCTGTTTTCCAGGAATTGTGAGATTTTAGAACCTTCTAACCAGATACCTTTGTAAATAGTGGTGGAAGCTATGCTTGGGATCCTCCAAACAGTGTTTCTGGAACTTGCGCGGGACTATCACCATCACCTGGGCTACGGCAACCATCTCCTAGTTTGTCTAGTTTAATCTTTTCTTTCCTTCATTTCACCACCACACCCATCACATTCCTCTCTTCTCATGACATTCAGCACCATCTTTGAAAATTGAAATCAGACTCCTTTCTTCTTAACATACGTTCCCTTGGAGTAAAGGCTTAAGGCCTTGCCTTGGTCTACTAGACCCACCGATCTGGTCTCTTACCATCTCTCCATCACCTACTGCATCCCTCTTTGTTGAAGACACCTTCTTTTGGTGGTACAAAACTCTTCAGCTTTAAGCCTTTGCACTTATTTGCCAATTCTGCCTAGTTATGCCTTTTCCTCAAACATTGCATGGCTTGCTATTTATTTTCACTCTGGTCTCAGCTCAATGATGAAATTAAATGTCCCTGCCTCAACTATCCAAGCTGAATAAACCATCCCTCCTGTTCTCCTATTTTACCACTTTACCCTATTTCTTTGTTACAATACTCACCACATTAATAACTTTATTTATTTGTATACTAGATTATATCTCATGAGCACTTGCAGAGCAGGGAACTTCCTTGTCCTGTATCTCCATGTGTCTGGCACATAATTGTTCAATATATCTTGCTAAATATATGACTTACCGGAAATTAGATAGATTTCTTATGCAGAACACAGGTTCCTAGATTGCAATCTCTAGGTGATTTTATTTTAGGTTAAAAACTGCTATTAGGTATATGCTATAACAAGATCTAAGATAACCTCACACTCTTTTTTAATAAAAATAAGAATTAAACAGTATTCCTCACATTTTCTAACTATATATTTTACAATTTTTTTTCTGTATTTTTTCTCATATATAGGGCACAATCCAATAGCATCATCAACAAAATGACTTATTTCCCCATTGCTTCAAAGCTCATATGCTCTCATTATTTTATAAAAAAAAGAAAAATGTATGTTTTATTGTACATTCCCTTAATTGATTTTTCACACACAGGCACCACAACGGCACAGTTGAATATTTGCAGTAAAATCATTATGCAATTTATATATCAAGATAGAGGTCATAATTTATTCAGTATTATCCCTGGTAATTATTATTGAGCATTTTAATTTTCAATACTTAAAGGCAAGTGTATTCCCTACGAATCCAACAAAGGAAAAATGCTCACTAATAGAGTAAATTAACATAATGGACTCGATGAATTAAGCTAATGGCTTGTTTCTAAGTCTGCAACACAAAAACCAATGAAATATAACAGATGAGAAAATTACTACCTTCATCTCCATTGACTGACAAAATTACAAGCACAATTCCACAGTCACTTACTTCCATGAGTAACTTGAATCCTTCTCTTTTCTTGATTTCATCTACGAGGTACCTGGAATTAAAAGTCACAATAATATTTATAATTTACAACCTGAAAGAGCCATGAGCATGGCTGACATATGACAAATCTGTTATTTTCTTTTTTTAAACACCCTAATGCACATGATGTACTTTCACAAACATATCATAGTCAATCACTAAACTGAACTTGAGAAGGAAGGAGGGTGTGGGAGTAGGACAGGAATTGGGGAAGGGTTAAATGAGAAATGTGTGCATGTATGCCTTTACCAGCTTGTACCTAACAAAGATGTATAATAGGAAGATCAATTCATGGGATTGCATTAAACTGAAGAGCTTCTGTGCAGCAAAGGAAACTATCAAGAACTTCAACAGAGAGCCCACAGAATAGGAGAAAATTTTTGCCAGCTATTCCTCTGATAGAGGAATATCTAGAATATACAGAGAACTCAAACTCACAGCTAAGAAAAATAATAACCCAATCAAAAGATGGGCAAAGGATCTAAATAGACACTTCACAAAAGAATAAATACAAATGGCCAATAAATGTATGAGGAAATGTTCCACATCATTAGCAATCAGAGAGATGCAAATCAAAACTACCTTGAGATTTCACCTAATCCCAATTAGAATAGCAAAACATGAACAACAGCAAATACTGGCGAGGGTTTGGAGAAGTGAGAACCCTAATACATTGTTGGTGGGATTGCAGATTAGTGCAACCACTTTGGAAAACAGTATGGAGGATCCTCAGACGAATGGGAATGAACCTACCATATGATCCAGCAATACCACTTCTGGGTTTCTACCCAAAAGAATGGAAACCAAACTATCAGACCAATGCATGAGTATCTATTTTTATAGCCATACAATTCACAATTGCCAAACTCTGGAACCAGCCAAGATGTCCATCAACAGATGAATGGATTATAAAACTATGGGATATGTACACAATGGAATTTTACTCAGCCATAAAGAAGAACAAAATCATGTCATTTGCAGGGAAAAGAATGGAACTGGAAAACATTATGCTAAGTGAGATTAGTCAGTCACAAAGAGTAAAAAATTCTATGTTCTCCCTAATATGTGGGAGCTAGGGAGACAGTGGGATATAAGAGAGACTCCAGACAAAGAAGGAGAAACCTTAGATGAGCATAAAAAGTGACTTAACTGAAGGCGATGGGGGGACACCCTAATGCACATGACGTACTTTCACAAACATATCAAAATCAATCACTATGCTGAACTTGAGAAGGAGGGAAGACAAGGGAGTGGGGCAGGAATTGGGGAAGGGTTAAATTAGAAATGTGTGCATGTATGCCTTTATCAACTTGTACCTAACAAAGATGTATGATTACAATGCACCAATAAAAAAATGGAAAAAAATTAAAAATAAATAAATGTGCTCTTATTGGTGCATTATGGTCTCACATCATAATGTTATTTTTGATGCAGAGACAAGGCTTAGACGTAAGTAATGGTACAGGTGAAGGTAGATCTATGGATCTTAACAGATATTCCGGAGCCCACTGCAATCCTTTGGACCTCAGTAAAAAGATACCTTCTTTAAGATGAGATGATGTTTATCTCATATGTTAACATCGGCTTTTACATTACATATGTATCTCTGAATATGTGGCTTTCACATCCATATTCCAGAGAGGATTTAGCATAGATATATAAGTCACCTGTCTGGCTTGGGGGAAAGAGCTTTTGGTGTAGAATCCTTGCTTATAATTAATGCAAGATCATCATCTTCCCCAAGACAAGCAGAAGCATGTTGAAAGCAAGTGGACTCTAGCCATTGATAGAGCATCTATGATGTTATCTTGGATTTAAAGAGAATCGTCACACCCTAGGCAAAGGCATAGATATAGGAGATACAGAATATCACTGGGAATAGACTAAAATTGCATTGAGAATATTGAGTAAAGTAACACAGACTCGTCTCCCCTTGGGCTTGATTTTTGTCTACATAAAAAGAATCCTGAGCCTGGCATGGTGGTACAGGCCTGTAATCCCAGTACTTGGGAGGCTGAGACAAGAGAATCACAATTCAAGACCAGTCTCAGCAACTTAGCAAGATTCTCAGCAACCTAGCATGATTTAATTATTCTATTTAAAACTCTGCTTTTTACTAAGTGGATAGACCTGGGCCTTATGTTGGGGTCAATAGTCACTCTGCAGTCACCATGAAGCCTGTCAATCCCAGAGTAATACTCCCTCTGAGATGAGAATAGAGATGATTTGGGGGGAAGAGGGCACCCTGCTATTATAATGATATCAATAGTCTGACACAAGAATTCCCAAATTCCACTTCCTAGTACACCATGCTAATAGGTTTTCCACACTAAAATGTTCCACTGCCAAATAAGTGTGAATGCTGCTAGGCATAAATTAGACTTCTTTGTCTATAATTAGAAGTGTACTTGGCTTGATTCACCAGACCATTTGGTGAGCTGGTCGATGGCTTCACAATGTCACCAGGGACCAGGCATTTTCTGTCATTTCAACCAGCCATGCTCCTCGGTTAGTGAGGTCTCCTCTCAAGTTCACAGGGTGATTTCCACAACTGTGTAATCACAGCCTTATGCAATGGTGTCCCCAGATGGAATGGGGGCGCTAAAGCCAAAGCAATTTCCATTCATCTATCCACCTCTCTATTTAGGTAAGAAGAATTTCCCCAGAAGTCTTCACAGAATTCTTCCTGTATCTTATAGATTGAGTTCCATACCCAACCCTGGACTAATTGTTGGTAATGGAGCTTGGTTAAACCAATGTTCCCAGATGGAATGTTACTACCTAAATAAAATCACAGCCCTATTGGCAAGGAAGAAGAGAGCAGGGTAAGACACCAATGGAATCTTCCTACTGGTGAAAGCAAAGGTAAAAATGCTTCTCAATTATGAGCCTCTCAGAGCTCCTAATTGACCTCAGGAGCACTTTGAATTTTCAAGAAAAGACTAAATAGTACTTAACATTTCCCAATCATATTTGATAGAGGAACTATTTTTGAAAGTTCATTTATTAAGATTGTCTGGAAGTCTGTTACCCCACAGAGCATAGTTCAGAAATGCTAGTTTAGAAGTATTTCTTCTGTAAGGAATCTTAGTCTTTTCTTAAATAAATGCTTAAATGAAAACAGTTGTTTGGATGGAATCCAAATAAATTTTGGGTCACCTCTGTCTACATTCTTCACAACTTATTTTTTCAATATATGAAAAGAATCTAAAGAGAACTTATATTTTTTAAAAAATAACTATTCTTACATGTTTTCTACACCAAACTACTTTTATCAAACCATGCAAGTTAGCATACTCAAAAAGCAACAATAAATTCCTTAAACTTATAATTGTCCCTTCCACTAAGCTTGGCATAAAAAAGGGAGGAGCTGGGTGTGGTGGTTCATGCCTGTAAGCCCAGTACTTGGGAAAATGAGACCAGAGAATGGCAGGTTTGAGACTAGCCTGAGCAACTTAGTGAGACTTCCAGCAACATACCAAGACCTTGTCTCAAAACAAAACAAAACAAATAAATAAACAAAATAGAGTTGGAGGTGTAACTCAGAGGTAGAATGCCCTTGAGTTCAATCTGCAGTACCATAATCAATCAATCTATAAAAGAGGAGAGAAGAAAAACACATTAGCAGGCATTTTTGCCAACCCTACTGGATAAACATCTTATATTAATAATCTGGCTTGATTCTAAAATATACATTAATGCTAATCATGCTCAAAATGGTTCTCCTTTCTTCACATACAAATGTATTCCCAACATTAGAGACTCAATCTCCAAATTGTAACGAGTCCATTTAATTTTTTTTTTTCCAATTTTGCTTGCCCTTTTTGCAAGACATGCTTGTCTTTCTGGAAATACAGCTTCCAGTACCTTTCTCAATTCACCAGTCACTCAAGAGCCTCTCTGGACCACTGTGGACCAACCTTCCCTCTCAGTCTCATCTTCTCAGTTGAAATTTCTTCTGATGGATGCACTGAGGCCCCCAGAACTCTTAAGATGCTTCCATCTGCTTTCTGTATGATCTGCACACATCATTATTACATGGTTTGTCTGATTCATCATAGAAATCTACATGCTCTATTCTACCCACACTGTGGATTTTCTTTTTATACTTTTAGTGGTGCATCATAGACTCGCATCATAATGTAAATCATAGTGAAGGACATACATACACACAGCACTTGGTGGGCTTTCCTGGGGCTCCCTCCCCACTCACCTTTCCCCGTATGGGATATTGAGGTTGGCATTGGTATTCTCACATATGTACACAAGGTCAATGGGAGTGATTCCTTCAGTGATTCTCTCTCTCCATTCCTCTCCCCTAGACCACCTCTCTTATTCCACTGGAGTTTCTCCTCTATTACCTAAAGACTCTCTGATATCCCAATTACTCCCTAGCTTCCTCATTTGAGAGAAAAACACATGACCCTTCAATTTCTGTGACTGGCTTATCTCACTTAACGTAATATTCTCCAGGTCCATCTATTTTCCTGCAAATGACATTATTTTGTTCTTTTTTTTTTTTTTCTTGAGGTACTGGGGATTGAACTCAGGGACATTCTACCTCCTAGCTATACCCCCAGCCTTATTTTTTATTATTTATTTTGAAACAGGATCTCACTAAGTTGCGGAGGGCCTCACTAGGTCACTGAGACTGGCCACGAACCTGGATCCTCCAGTCTCAGCCTCCCAAATGCTGGGATTACAAGCGTGCACCACCACACCTGGCTTATTTTGTTCTTCTTTATTGCTGAGTGGAGTCCCATTGTGTGTATGTCCCATAATTTTGTAATCCATTCATCCGTTGATGGACACCTAGGTTGGTTCTATAATTTGGCTCTTGTGAATTGTGCTACTACAAACATGGATATGCATATATTACTATAATATTCTGACCAACTGTGATTTTTTAAAACATTACCAATTTAAGGAAAATGATGAAAACACTGGCCCTTCTAGGCTCTGCCCCTCCCATCACTAGAGAAATAGCCTAGCACAAAAGCACCATTGTATAGCTACTCGCCTTTTCCAGACTGATAACGATACATCCCTCAGTATCGTGCAACTCTGTGAAATAAATTCCACCTGAGAGATGGCAAAGATTGTGTGTCGAGGGAATAGATAAATGACACGCTGGAGACCAAATAAAGTAGCAGAATGGGAGTTTCTGAGCCGTGTGTTGTTGTTGAAAAGACGCACACACATGACTCTTCTAGCTTGCTTTAAAAATTACCCCTTAGTGAGCATCCTTTTAACCTGAATGCCACAGCAGAGGCTGAAAGGTACCCTTAGCAACAGGTAGCCCTGGGGATTGAAAAACACTGCCGGCTTTCCTAGGCAGGTATCAGAGATGCAGAAAAGGTGCAAGAAAAAAACAGAGTGGTTTTAAACCTCAGCCCTCTGGGTTTTAATTATGCTTAATAATCACATGTTGTTTTAAGCTTCCAACACCACTGATTTTCCAATAACCAAAGGAAAAAGCATTTTATTTTTTGAGAGAAATGTTCCTTCCTCAGTTGGAATGACAGAGTCAAATGGAAATTAAAAAAAAAAAAAAAAAGCCCTTAGACGTCTTCTAGGCACAAATTTCTCCCTTCTTCCTAGATTTTTGATAATGCAAAAAATCAGAAGCATTGCTCTTCTAAAAATATCCCCTCTTACTTTCCCAGGGAAGAGGAAGAAAACTCTCTGATCAGATAAGTAATCTAATTGTTGTCTATCAAAATCTGGTCCTCAAATCTTAAGGTCAATGTACAAATTTCAAAATTGAGCTCCATTTAGATGTAGGAATATGGACATTAGTGCATGGAATCAGTGTGCCTCTTACTGGCATAGGATGGGGAAAACAGTGGCACAGTCTTGCTAGTGTTTAAGACACCTGACCTAGGGCCTAGGGAAATGGGTATCTTAGCTACAACAGGCTGCCAGTAATAGAGTGCACCCCCAAAAGTCACACAATCACGTGCAGCTTTACTGTGCCAGAGTTGTTTTCCACTGAAGGAAATTGTACTTTTGGGAAATAAAACCATGTTACCCTTAGAAAGCATGCCAGATAAAGCTTTCCCTCTGTGGATGAGACTTCTTTTTATCTGGTAAGCTGAACTGCATTCCTGCAGGCTACTAGGCTTGAGGGCAAACAGTATTTTATTTCTAATCCTTGCATGGTTTCAACTGCTTGTGCTGACTCAGCTAATCATCAGGGTTCAAGAACTAGCGGGTAGAGGCCAATGGGAGCCCATTGCTATATTATCAAGAATTTTGCAAAACACAACTGTTAGGAGCTTCCAATTTGCCATGGTAGGAATATTTACACCATGGAAATGGGCAGAAACTACAAACTGGGGCTCTTGCTTCCTCCCAAGTGCCAAGTTATTAGCATATCATTGCATATAGGCTCAGGAAAACAACAGGCTCATAATTGAGAAAATATTCTATTGTTCCTAAAAAGCAGAACTACAAACCAATCAGTGTGTGTGTGTGTGTATTTTACTGGGGATTGAAATCAGAGACAACCTATCTCTAAACTATACCCTTAGCCTTTTTAAAAGAATGTTTTGTTTTGAAACATGGTCTTGCTAGGCCACTGAGAGTCTGGTAAGTTTCTGAGGCTGATCTTGAGCCTACAATCCTCCTATCTCAGCCTCCCAAGTATTGGGATTGCAGGCATGCACCACTACATCTGGCCCAATCAAGAAATTTAAAAAGAAATACAGTCATGAAAATGAAGCCCTTCTGTTCCTAATTTGCTATGATTCTTAACCCTAGAGAAATTCTTAAGTTTATGGTTTAAGTTTCTGGTTATGCCCAGAAAGACATTCATCTTTTTTCTTGACATCAGAGGTAGAAGAAGAAGGTGACTTTTGCAAATCCCAGGAATATACTATGAAATATCAAGAGTAGAAAGTTAAGACAAGAAATGTATTATGAGTAACAGCATCAAAAAAGAGGAATTCTTTTTCAAATATTTAAATATAGGTCAAAGAGTCTGCTCGGTGAAATGTTAATTCGATTCAATTCAACTTGACAAAGATTTACAAACAATAAGTGTTTGTCAAATTGAATTGAAATGTTAACATTTATCCTCCTGTGATATTTCTCTGCAAAAAGTAGAAAGTATCCTCAGACTATAAACTGAATCCAACTCTGAGATGAATGTTAACTTCATAATAAATATGATCATCAAATATTTATACCTAATCTTGTTTCAAGACACCTGTCGTTGAATTACTTAGCAGCTTAGGAAAAATAATGCAGAGATTCTATCACATTTAAATGGCATAAGAAAACACAAAATAGGGCACAGAGCTTCCTGGACTTTTAATTTAATGCACAACTATGGATATTTATGGTAGACAGACTCATTTTTTTTCACTATTGGGTAGTTATCTCTCTATTGATAATAGAAGCACTTTAACCTTATGGCTAGCAAAAGTGCACTCCTCACCCAGCTGCTCTGTGGGGGAGTTGACATTTTCCCAGTGCCAAGAAAGGGCACATGACTCGCTATGACCAATGCATGTGTCATATTTCCCTGGCAACAATGACTGATTCAGAGATGGATTTCTCCTTCACAGATAAACTTTCCTTAGGATTGTTGAAGGAGGAGCACGCTCAATTTTTGACCTTGACCTTGTATCTTGAAGGATATAGAAGGACAGTCACCTTGCCATGTGAGAATAAACCCAACATGAAGAAAATCATGGCTGAAAGATGGAGAGAGGTTTGTACCTGGTGATTTTCTTTAAGCCCCTAGCCAAGCCATTCCAGAAGTCATTACAGCACTAGTCTTATAAGCAACTTGATGATAAATTACTTTCCTTTGTTTACGATAGATTGAGTGAGGTTTCTGTTGTTTATCACTGCAAGAGTCCTGAATATAGTATAGTATAACATAATACAGTATAGTACAATATAAGACTTTAAAAAATCTTCTGAAAGTGTCAAAGCCCTCTGTTTACCAATCCTAATATCCAAGCCCTTTTCCATATAACTTTGCAGTTCTTCCTGCCAAAAGGCAGATGGTACTTTTTGCCTCTTAAAATTTGGGCTTAGCCGTGGGTTTGCTTTGGCCAATGGAATATTAGCAGCTATAATGGAATCAGGAGTTTAAAGTGAGCTTGCTCGTATAGGCTTGTCCTTTTGGGCTTCTGTTATGGCCATCATAGAATACATCCCAGCTAGCCTGTTGGTCAAAGGAAGATATAAGAATTGTAGAGTGTAGACCCCAACACACCACCTACCGCAGTAGGAGGTAAAGCCACTCTATCTAACCTGCAACTCCCTGGGAATAAATAATCATTGTTTTTGGACACCGGTTTTCAGAGTTTGTTGCACAAGATATCCCTTCTATTCTCAGAAGAGAAGACTGTTGTCAGTCTCAAAGGAGATATTTGAAGTTTTTATGAGCTAGCAGAGACTGAAGAGGGAAAGACTATACAAACCAGGGATCATGAATTCTTATGTCCATAGGAGCCAAACTTGAGAAAATAATGATCATAACCTATACAGCATGTGGCATGTGCCAGGTATCATTTTGAATGTTTTGTGCACAGAAATATTTATTTATTTATTTATTTATTTATTTATTATTATCTATGTATTTATTATCATACCAGAGATTGAACACCAGGGCATTCTACCTCCAAGAGACATCTTAAGCATTATTTTTTAAATAGGGTTTCACTAGGGTTCTTGAGAGTCTCACTAAATTGCTGAGGATGGTCTCAAACTTACAATCTTCCTGTCTCAGCCTCCAAAGTACTGAGATTACAGGCATGCGCCACCATGTCCAGCTCATATCAATTCCTTTAATCTCCACAATAACTATTTGAAATAGTTGCTATTATTATTGCTGTTTTACTAGAATAAAACTGAGGTGCAGAGAGGCTAAGTAATTTGCCCAAATTGTAGAGCTTGAAAATGGTACAGGTAGGTTTTAAATCCACCTTATTTGCACCTCTATGTGATAGGTCATAGGCTAGATTTTAAAAAATGGCAGAAAGTGGTGGGGACTGTGGTCCTCCACAGATTCAGGCCTTGTCATGATCAGCTGGTTGGTTCAATGTAGGATGAAGAGTCTTCTAATCTTTTGAGAGAAGCCAAAAATCCAGATTTGAAAGTATTCTAAAGGGTTAAAAATTTTTTTTAACACCATGAAGACCAATCCTATGCAGTGTATGTTCAGTAAAACACATTAAAAGTTAAACTTGGCAAATGACCCAGAGATCTTAGGTTCAAAGTTCAGACTTCTTGAGGTAGCCAGTGTCTGGCACCTGTATCTCAGGAGCTTTTCTATATCCTTGAAATTTGTGACAAGAGCTTTGTTTTTAACGATTCCCAGGCATCCACATGACCTTCTCTTTATACCTTTGCACTGACCCCACATTTGATAGGCCTGCTTTGTGACTCCTTAAAGTCCCACCAGATTGTGAATCTCCTCACACCCAGAGATTTGCGCTGGCGCTCTCTCTTCCTGGATCATTCTTTATTCCGCATTACGTTTCAGTTGAGTGTCTTCCTCCAAGAAGTCTCTATCCATGTCCCTAAAGAACACACCAGGGAACCCTCCCGCATGCTCTGGGGGGCAACATATACCTTCCTTTACCAAAAAGGAGAGTCATTTGTATTTTATTTGCTTTCTCCCCTGAATGTATTTCTCAGTACACTCGGTGCTTGGAAGGCAGGGGGTAAAACTGTTCTGTTCTCATTCCCTATCACATAGCAGGTACTAAGATAATGTTTATTGCACAAAAGAAGAAATTTACAAATAAAAGGACATGTGCAGATCTTACCAATTTTACTATTATTTTGTATCTCTATTGCAGACATACACAGGCAAACAGCACATGCACGCAGACATATGACACCATGTGTATGTAGGATACACATACATACACAGAGGTGTGTACCTAGAGAGAGCAAGAGCGCGGTTGACTCTTTCTTCCAAGCCCAGTGTGCCCAGGGCCTTCCAGGTCATCCAGAACTTGAATGCATCTGGCCTCCTGCTACATTGGATAGACTTGTCTCCTGTGTCGTAGCTGACATCATAGAATTTATCCTGCTGGAAGAGGTACGATGCATTGGCAGAGTAGCACTTCTTAAGAAGGTCCTTCAAAAAAGAAAGGAAGGAAGATTACCAGAATATTCATTTTTAGAATATAATTGATTTTGAAAACACACAGATGTTTGGTTTCTGTTTTAGTTTGCTTGTCCTTCACGGTGACTAAAATACCTGTTGAGCACATTTAGAGGAAGAATAGTTTATTAGGACTCACAGCTTCAGATGTGTATGTCCATGATTGTCCCACTCCTAGACAGAAACCCCGGTGGCGGGGCGTGTGGAGGGAAAAAGTCAGTCTGTCATGACAGCAAGAGCAAGAGGAGGGGACTAGAGACCTCTGTAGTCTCCAATATAATGCCCCAGTGATCCAGTCCTCCAGCTATGTCCCATCTCGAGCCTTCCTGCCTTGGGGACCATTCTTTCAACACATGAGCTTCTGAAGAACATTCTAAACCCAGATCATAACAGTATTCTATTACTTATGCCCATAATATGTGCAACTTCATGACTGATCTCTGTTGAAAACAATTGCTGTGCTTTAATTTTGAGACACAGATGACCCAATGTGGTAAAAAATAAAAATAATTTTAAAAAACCCCTTCAGAGTTGACAAGGTCAGACCCAACTTCACAATTTCACTTTGACTGAGTATGAGTATGAAAAAGACCTCAGAACTGACAAGGCTAGACTCAACTTCACAATTTCACGTTGAGTATGAGTGGCTGAGAAGACCATGTCTTCATCTCTGGGCCAGTTTCCCAAAATGAATAATCGTGAACTCACTCAAAGTTTCACAATGAAAAAAATGAAGGGCCAGGTGTAACAGTAATCCAGGGACAAACACCAGAGTTAAGAGTTGTGGCTGAGTGAGACAAAAGCCAGCAAGTATTCAACCTTACAAAACATTAGCCACAATCCCAAAGGGGCTTTTGTGTTGTTTCACATTATATTCTCTGCAACCAGATTCCATTCACAGTTACTAACTGATTAGTTCTCCTGAAGAAGCTGGAGACAAATGTACTCTGTTTATCACCATTCTATGGCTTTCAACTTGACACCAAATTATTAACCTTTAAGCCATGTCGCCTTCAGAGTCATCGGTGTCTACAAAAGCCCAGGTTTCCTAACCTGTCACTCACAGCCCTCACAACCTCCTGAGCTCCTTCACGCCCAGAACATATTTCTCAAATCTCTCCGCTCCTCCAGCTTAGTCAATCTACTCAATGTCCCTTAACCACTCACTCATGCCCCATCTATAGCTTTCCGCACACCATTTGCTTGAACTTGAGTCTACTTTATTATAATACCTGATGCCTTTAATAGAATATGGGCAGCATATTTATAAATTCTGAAGTCCACTGACACTAAATAGAGCTTCCCCTCTTTATCTAGGTCTACCCTTCCGTTGATCTCATCTCCAGTTTTTTCTCCTTCCACTTCTTTATTCGCTCATGTCATTGGCTCATATTCAGCTGCATTTGTTGGTCTTGCTTCTGTATTGTCCCCCCTTTAATGAGATATATATTAAATTATAAATATATATATGATTAATGATATAAAATTAAAGGGATATATATATCATTAAGGGGATATATATATATATCATTAAAGGTATATATATATATCACTAAGGGATATATATATATATATATATATATATATATATATATATCATTAAAGGGGGAAATATATTCTTTCCTCATGTGTCCAAGCAGGTTCTTAAGCCCAGGAATCATTCCCTGTACACCTTCAGATTCACAGAGCTTAACATCGTGCTGGACATAGAACACCATTATTAAACAATTAGGATAATGATATCTTTCCCCCAAAGCTGTACTTTCTTCCCATCCCCTTTACATGTGGTATAAAGAGAAAAAGCACAGACGCATGAGTTTCTCATTCAGTGCATCTCCCAAGCATTAACAATGCAAAACTGTACAAGAAGCTATGAAGGACCTCTCTGCTAGACACGGGGCTCTTAGAAAATGCTCCCTTCTAATCAGAGAATGTTTTAAACGTGCTCCATTTGTCCAATCGGCTTGTACTTAAAGAAAAGAAAACTTCAAGGTATCGCCTTCCAAGTGAAACACAAATCTGCCATTTTAATAGCAGCATTGTCTGGTGCGGACACGAATCTCAATCTAAATATGTTTTATTACCAAAAAGCATGATTTCATACAATGTAAAGCATTATGCACCGAATACAATCAGGAAGTCCAAAAGCTCTCTCCTCTACTATTCACAATAAATTGAGTGTAACAACAACCAAAGGGATGAAAGCAAGCCTTCACCCTGGCTCGGGTGGAGACTCTTGATGGACACAGAGAAATAAAACGCTCTGACCTGAACATTAAAGTAGAAAAAGCCTCTTACTCTGAAATCTTCACTTTTTATTTTACCAGCAATTTCTCAACTGGTCATAGCTACCACCACTGCACCTCCCTACCTTTCTGGTCAAAAAAAAAAAAAAAAAAAAAATGTGCTTCTTGTTTCCATAGAAACAAAAGCCTGACTACAGATTATAACAAAAGGCCCTTGCATAGAGTTTAAGGTTGTGCACAGAAATGTACAGCACAGGTACACACGCACTCCTACTTGCATCCTGATTCTAAATTTACTTTTATCAACGTGAAAGATTCTTTAGAAATCTCCAAAGCAAATAGCTTTGGGTATGTCTCAAGCAAGCATCGGGAGCTTACATTAGTGACTGAGATGGAGGGGAGACCCATCCATTACCAGAGGAGGAACTGTGTGATCCTAGGCAAATGAAGATGAGGAGAGCCAGGAATACATCTAGCAGAATGAGCAACTGCCCTTCTGTAGTGACACAGTTAATTTCACTGCGCTGAAAAATCCTCCTGCCTTGGGAAGGTTTCATAAAGAACAACTGGAGGCTTGGGATTTACTTTATTGAAAATAAATGAAAACTTTCCCCCAAAGTTCCTGCTTTGCATTTTAGTTTATATCCTTGTATTAAAATGGATGAGATGTCCTTTAGTTTTAGGACACACATCAACTAAGAGAAGAGGCTCAGCTCTCCAGAGGAAACAACATTTTGGAATAAGTATAGTAAAAGTGAACATTTTTGTAAAAAAATTTAATTACTTCTTTTTATGCTATCAGAGAGGAGGACCATGTTTAACTTGCTCATCTTCATACCCTTAATCCTAGCAGGACAATAAATACCGGTTATATGAATTCCAGCCGCAAGTACCCACCGAGAATACCAATTGCTTTATATTGTGATATTAACTCAAACTCTTCTCAGGGATTAGTAGACATGGTGTTCAGAGTTACACAGTAACAAATGCCAGGAGCTGTCGCAAAAGGAGGGATTTTTATAGGCTTGGCTCATGTATTTAAAAGTCTGGTCATATATAATCTTCAGGCACAACAGTTGGATCGGAATTAAATGATATTCATCATCAGGAATCTGTCATTTCCTCTTGCCGATTCTGTATTGTCACTCCCTGAGCAGAGAGGTGGCAGGGAGCCTAGCAACTAGAGCTTCCAAGTGGGACCCAGGAGCACGGAGAGATGCTATGCTTAGGGAAAGACAGGGAAGGAAGAGACAGCTTCTGCGAGGGCCCCCCGCCTTGACTCACCCGTGTCAGCCTCCTCTGAGCCCTCGAGGCATCTGTCTTTTTCAGGGTGACACTGCTCAGTCATAGCAAGAATCTCGCTGAGTGAGTTTAGAGAGGATCCCCTCCCCACTAGCTATCTGCTCACCTATGGTATCTGACCAAATTCTTCTTCCCTCCCCTTTGGTATCTGATTACTGTAGCCTGCCTTCAGCAAGAATCCTGCTCAGTCTCTTTAACCTGTATCCCCCATTCATTGATCGTATTTTCTTAGTAATTTTCCAGCCACTGAACCCCACCCTGCCCTTTGATGTAAACCCTACATGTCCTCCTTGTGTTCAGCACTGAGTTCGTTTTTATACGGAGGTCTCACTCCCTCTATTGTAAATGTTCCTGAATACATTCTGTTCTTACCACTTCTACTGTTCAGCTCTGGATTTCTGTAATACTACACAAGCAGAGAGAGACGTGGCCTCCCAACCTCAATCTCCTACCTGAAATTTCTTTTTTTTTTTTTTTTTTTCGGTACTGGGGATTGAACTCAGGGGCATTCTACCTCCGAGCTACACCCCCAGCCCTATATTTTTATTCTTTATTTTGAAACAGGGTCTCACTAAGTTGCGGAGTGCCTCACTAAGTAGCTGAGGCTGGCCACGAACCCAGATCCTCCGGTCTCAGCCTCCCGAATGCTGGGATTACAAGCGTGCACCACCACGCCCGGCTCTATCTGAAATTTCTGCTGGCCTGAACTAGCAAGAAGCCAATTGGCAAGGAAGCCTGGGCAAGGTGATGTGCAGGAGCCAGGCCCCTTTGCAGAGTGAAACAGAAGAAGCTTAAGCATGCATTGCACAGTAAAGAGAAACAGGCAAATGACAAGCTCGCTGCAAGAGTACAGAACCACTGCTTTCTTCTTCACTCTGTGTTCACACAGAACCTAGCACAGGGTAGTAACAATGACCGGAGCTAACATTTATGGAGCTCATCACCATATACATACGAACTCATTTAAATCTTACAGTAACCTAGTGAGACAAGTTCTAGTATTTTGGTCAACCCTCTTGCATATGTTTTGCAAAATAGAAAGGTTCATTTAACTACCTGAGGCCATGTAGCTACCAAGTAGTAGGAGTGGGTTTCAAGCCAAGAAAGATTGGATTCAGAGCCTGAACTTCTAATCCATTACACTCTACTGCAACAACAGTGAACACTCAAATACGTATGGAAGAATACATGCGACTCTGGTGATATTTAAGGATATCATTAAAAATGCTAATTGAATCAGTAGGTTGCATGTTCTCCTTGTCAAGATTAGCGAAGCCAGGTGGGTGTGTTGGTGCACACCTGTAATCCCAGTACTTGGGAGGCTGAGACAGGAGGACTGCAGGGTTAGAGGCCAACCTCAGCAACTTAAAAAAACCCTCAGCAACCTAGCAAGACCTCGTTTCAAAATAATAATAAGAAGGGCTGAGGGTATACCTCGGAGGGAAAATGCTCCTGGGTTCAGTCCCCAGTAATCAAAAGAGAAAACATTTAGTCAAGCTACCTTTGATTTCCACATGCCAGATCAGATTCAGCAGTCTCTTTCCCAGAAGCCACTGACCACATGGGCTACTATAAGTCAAAATTCTGTATGCTTTTAATTTTTATTGCCTTACCTGTTGCAATCATATTTTCAGCTTACCAAGCAGACACTAAAACAAAAACTCTTCCTATTTAGATTTTCCCATATTCCATCCCATGTTACCATTATTCACATGCAATTTTTCCCCTAAATGACTTAGGGAATGAACATATTAATCATCTTCATAGTAATTAACTAATTTCAAAGTTATGTACTGAGATCCTGTTACATAACAAGCATTATGATGCCCGGAGCCTGAGGCTACAACTCCAGGGAGATACTCAATGTCTAAGCTGATATTTGTTGATTGAATGTGCAAACCCTCATTTAGGCTGCAGTGGAAGAAAGGCTTGCCTATCATCTAGAGTATAAAAGTCAATTTTAAAAATGATGATGCTGCCAGATATTGGCTGGCTTTATTTGTTGAGCAAACATTTCGAGGGTCTTTGGAGATGGTGAAAGCTATGCCAGGCGCTGGCAAGGGAATGGTAAATAAGAGAGTCGCTGTCTTAAGATGTTTTGGATGGGAACAGGGACAGAGAAACTGGCAATTACAGAACAGCGCTGCTACATGGGGAAGAACAAGGCACTAAGGAGCACCAAGGACGGTCACCTCCCACTTCCTTAGGGATGTCACGAGGGGCTTCTCAGAAGAAGTGTCAGCTGAGAGCAGAATCAGGAGCAGCAGTGGAGCAGGAGAAGAGTAGCTCGAATGAGTTTGGTCTGCCGGGAGCTAGTTAATGAGGCAGGGCAGAGCTAGAGAGAGGAGTTGGAAAGGTTGAGTAGGAATCTTGAACACCACGGTAAGAGTGACTTGTCAGGAAATCTTCACAGGCGCATATGAATATTACGTCAACTTTATGTCTCATCTGGCAGGATAAAGTGAGCTTCAGCAGATGTGGATTCTGCCTTTGATGTAGCCACTTGGGGGCTGTGCTCAAGTCAAGTCATTCAACATGTCGGGCTTCATTTTTCTCATCAACCGAATAAAAAGGAGGGTGCTTGTTCTACACGCCATACACGAATCTCGTGAAGGCCTAATGATCTAATGTTCATTGGGCACACCTCTCAGTTTTCGGCCCAAATCTCCCTGCCACTCCTCCTCTCTGGCATATTCCTGAATGCCCAGAGCCCTCCCAGTTGTCACCACCCAGTCTCCCTCTGGTTTACTCATTCCCCAGGAAAATTACACAACAGGATAGCAGCCCTGGACTTCCTCAGTCTCCATGAACTGAGCATATGGCCCTCACCTGCCTCCCCTTTTTAGTGCTATATATTTACTCGTTATAGGGCGGTAAAAGTAGACCAAATTGACAGAATAGACTTAGCGTATTACAAGAAAGCTTAGAGCAATAGGAGGAGTTACCCATGTTCTTCCTGCTCTAAATGGAGCTGAGTTTGACCTTACTGAAGCTCCAGTTCTTGCTCTTTCTTTTAGATATTGTTGCTCTTTACAAGTCTCAGCACAGTTGAATGGAAGACATTGTGGGAAATGACAGTGGACCAGGAGGGGAAGGAGGGAAGGAAGGGAGAGGGGAGGGAAGAGAAAAAGAGGAAGAGGGAGGAGATAGAGGGGAAGGAAAATAGAGAGAGAGGGAGAGAAGGAGAAACAAAAGCAGAAGGAATGAACACTATAAGAATATTATTCCAAAGAGAGATTTCAAATGGTAAAGCGCAGGCCAGTCCAAGGCCTCTGCTTACATGATGTTCCAATCAGCGTTTTCAGAGCCATAATCTAAAGATTGACCTGTAACTTAGAGGAAAGAAGTTTTATTTTCTTACAGTTTCAGGGTCAGTCCATGTGAGCCTGGGGACCATGGATCTCACAGCATGGTGACAGGAGGCAGAGAGGGAGAACACATGGGCTTTGAACTTGCCACCCAACCTGAGGTTTGATTGGTTGGTTGGTTGGTTGGTACAAAGGATTAAACCTGGAGGCATTCCACCTCTGAATTATACCCCAGCCCCTCTCATTTCCATTTTGAAACAGGGCCTCATCAAGCTGCTGAGGGTCCTGCCAAGTTACTGAGGTTGGCCTCAAACCTACAATTCTCATGTGTCACCATGCCCAACCAATCTGAATTTTTATTTCCTTCACCTGAAAGGCTAATTTCAGAACATTTTGCTTTATTAGGTGCCTTAATGTCTACAAGAGATTTGCACCCTGACATACAAGCTTCTATTGAATCACTTTCTGATCAATTGATCCATCTCTCCTCTCCCTTTCAAATATTTTCCAATCACTGGTGTCACCCATAGATAAACTTCTGCTTGTCTTCAATTAATTCTCCAATTCTTACTGCCCTCCTTCTCCTGACTGCTTGTATTTTTTGGAACATGTTAGGTATAGAAGTTTGCTGATGTGTCTGGTCTTGTGCTTGAATTTCTGAAGAGTCGGTGAACAGTCCGCCCGCCCTCTCCTGCACGTGGGGACATCTGTGAGCTTGTCCTCCTGCCATTTCAACATCTCCTTTTGTAGCGTCACGTCAGCCTCCTCTTTCTCAAAATACCACTGTGCTGTCAGCCTCCTGCCAACTGGCTCACGGTCTGCCTTGTTTAACCTTTTTTCCAGAAAGTTTCTGATTGCCGTGTGCTAGGTGTCCCACCAATGTGGCTTTCCCTGCTGTTTCAGTTCATCGACAAGATGCTTTTAATAACGCAGAAACCAGCGAAGGCATGTCCTTTGCAGAAAACAGCCTTTCCTTCAAGATACTTTGAAAGAAATGTTTTATATAACATGTGCTTATAGATTTGTCTTCTACCTTTGGCCTTCGGGTTGATTTTCTTTTGAAAATTCTTGAGTTGCTTTGCATAAAGTCTGTCTCTCCTTTCCTTAAAGCATTTCACCTGACTTTGGAAATGATCACTTTCCCCTGCTGTGTGCTCTGCCTTAAGTTTCCAAGTAGCTCCTACAGCTCTCTGTGCTCCAGCTCAAAGTGGAAGGGGCAGGAAAGGTCACTGTATGGTTGGTGGACATGACTCCTCTGGCCAGCTCCTAGCTGAGGCCAATTCTATTCCTCTTGTTGTAGCTGCAGCCTCCTGCAGCTCAGTCCCTTCTCCATCTGTTTCCCTAGGTGTCATTCTTTCCAGGCGCTGCACAGAAGATTCATAGCAAAATGGCAGGAGGAAATGGAAGCCTTCAGGGCAATGTATGTCTATACCCAGGAAGAAAATTAAAGGTGTTTGGGCAAGGGGAGGAACTGAGTCAGTTCAATATCATCTGTTGAAACCATAGACTGGCCTCAGAATATTGGGGCATTCGATGTTCATACTAAAGCCCCTCCTCCTTCCAGAAAGCCTCTTGGAAAATTCGAGAAGTAAAATTTGTAAAGTTCTAAGACTGCAGGCCTGATCGAGATTTTCAGAAAACGGATAGAGTACTTGAGCAGAAATCCTATACTTTTTCCCCCTGAAGTGTAAATGTTCCTTAAATTCCCCCAACTAAGGGTTAGGATGAGCTGATTTGAAAATGAAGAGAGACTGAGCTAGAAGGTATTTTTTAAGAAATGCAACTTAATAATGTTAAACCGTGACACTGCCCACAGGAGAGAGGAAAGTTGGACACGGCTGGCTTCTTGGAGAATGTGGAAGTGCTTCTATAAATAGGTAAGAAACATTTGATAGTACAGAGATGGTCTGGCAGCACCTCCACTTGCCTTCCAAATGTTTAAAAATAGTTTGATTGGGCTTCTTTCTCAGGACAGATGGAGACTTTCTGATTTTCCCTAAGCCACTCTCTGCACACCTTCTCCGTTAATAAAGATAATCTAAAATAGTGTTTTTCAAACTTAGACTCCAACCCACAGCAAGCAATTATTTTTAAATAGTGACACCTTAATATACATGAACAGTAACAAAAGTTGGATAGGTTAGTGAACCTTGTTATTGCATGGAATGTAGGGTGAGATTTTCTATTCCATGCTTATTCTGTTCTATTCGTTAAAAGGGGGGAAGCTTGTTAGACTTAAAATTGGCTCTATACTTAAGACCAATTAGTACAGAGGGTCTTAACCCGAGACAACATTAGAATCATCTGAAAAGGTTTTTCTTTTTTAATTCCAATGCAAAGTTCTTACTCCAGACACCCCCCCAAAAAAATTCTAGAATATTCTGGAATATTCTGGAATAAGGGCAGTGTCCTTTGCTTAAAGCTCCTCGGGGGAAGTTAACCTGTAACCAGTATTCAGAGTCACTGCTCCAAAGGTTCTTCACCTCGTGCTGAAAAATCCCGGTCTGGAATTTTCAGTCAGCATTTATGTTACATACATTACATTTGTGTCAGTATTGCATTTTTATAAGCACATACTTAATGAGAGTAATGATGTGATTTCTTTCTGTGCAATCGGTGCCCAATCATCGTAGTCTCATCTGTGTGTGACCACTAAGTAAGGAATGGCTTCCTTCCATGCGCCCCAAGTAACAACAATGTGGATCGTGCTGGAGTCTTAGTCAGGGGGAAAGAAAGCGCCAAGCTGTGGAAACATATGTCCGTGGATTGTGACAGGGATATAAGGTGCAAACAGAACCAAGAACCCAGATCTGTTCAACTGTTTTGATCTGCTATTCCTTTGGGATATGAAAGAAGAGCAATAATCACATCAATACAGATATGTGTGAACTTTGCCCACTTGACTGAGGGAAGGACCATGATCTTTGCCCTTCCTGTGTTACCCCCAGCTCTGGGTTTGCAGCTCTGAGTGACCTTGCCAAATATATATTCACTTGCACCTTATTCGGTTGCAAAAGGGGCTCGAGATGACTTCCAACATGGTGGGATCTGGAGAGTGAAAGGAAGGGTGGGGAGGAGAAGAGAGAAGGAGAAGGTAGGACAGGTGAGAGAGGAGGGAAGGAAATAGGAGAGGAGATGAGGGAAAAGCCAAGAGGAAACGAGATGGGGGATATAGCAAAGTGTGGAGCAAACCCTGCACACACAAGGCACACTGGAAGGGAGATAAGAGGGGACAGGCTATTTACCAATTTCTTGGCACACCTGGCAAAACGCCAGTTACCCATGCACAACAGCAAAAGCATCCAGTAGTTGCCTGCTGCTTCAAAACCCTGGGTATTTACTATGCAAACTGTCAACCATCTCCTTCTTCTCCATCATATCACATTTTCATTCATCTGTGATTGAGGATAATGATACAGTATTGCAACCCACCTCCTGGGGATATTTTGATTATTCATGGCATAATGTTTAAGTGAAGGCCTGGAAACAAAAAATTTATTAACAGACATATTTCTTCAGTCTAGATAGATTAATTACATCTCTCTAAAATAGGTGGACAGGCATGACTGGAAATGCTCTCTTCAAATTGGGAAAAAGACTGACACAAAGCAAGTATGCTGCTTTGGGTTGAGGCTAGAAAAGAAATTCCACGAGTAAGAGCACAATATTTAATGAAATCAATCTATGTCTCCGGTTCATCCCGATGCTGTTAACGAGGGCATGGTTCCTTCTCAAAAAGGATTTTACACATTCAACAGCAAGACCTCTGGTCTACAAATCTTTGAGCATCCTCCAGAGGTCTGGTCTCTGAGGCCTAGAGTAGAGGTAAGAGATTGATTTTATAGGAGAGAAAAATGTAATGCAGAAGGCCATTTCTAAAACCCAAAGTTTCTTGCTCTCCTTTAAATAAATCCCATTGACTAGTTCTTGAAAATTGTTGATGTTAATATAGCCATGAAAACCCCTACTTACAATTAGCCTTAAATAATATTTTTAAATGCATTGGTAACACCTTTATGTAGAAACAAAGAGGTAGTGAATAAAGCAGCTCTAAGACTCATAATTAAAACACACACACACACACACACACATGCTACAACAATAAAGATTTTTTCCACCATACTTATGGATATTTGTTCAGACAGAAGAACCTATGCATTCAGATGTGACTTGCTCCTCAATCTGAAATAGAACAAGAACCAAAACAGAAATTCCATTCATTGAGCATTTGTGACATGCCTGGTGAGATACTGTACATGTTTAGACATTAACTCACTTAATGTTAGTTGTTTTCAAAACAGGAAATGCCTCAACCTTACAGAGATGAGAGTAGAGGTTCAGAAAAATCAAGTGACTTGTCAAAGAGCTGTCTCAAATAGAGGCAGAATTTGAGCACCAGTCATCCTGGGTTTCATGGTCCACAGGGTTGATTTACTCACTGAGAAATCATATTTAACCTCCAGTTCTCCTATTTCAAATTACAGTCCTAGAGACAAGGAAGGCATAGCTTTTCCATTGGATGGTCTAAAACAGAGAAAAGGTGAACAATTTCTGGGAAGGGTCACCCACGTAGTTGGTATCTGCGGTTTTGCAGGTCCTGGGATTTTTGTCACAGCTACTCAACTCTGCAGTTGTAGCAGGAAACTAGTCACAGAGGACACTTAAATGAATGGGCATGGCTGTGTACCAGTAAAATATTACTTACAAAAATACCTGAAAGATTTACCCAAGACCTTCATTTTTAGACCCTGTTTAAACACATACCCATGAAGAGACACATTCAACAAGACAACCATTTCTACATTTGTAGAGATCAGAAAAGTTAAACATTTATTGGAAGGCTCCAAAATTAGAGACATTTTCTTTGGTTAAAAAAGAAAAACAAAACAAAACAAAAACAAGAAAGTATTTTTCATATTCATTAAGGCAAGTTTTTAATCCCTTTTACACACATAAAAAATACGTGGCTTCTAAAAAAAAGTACTTGAATTTGGAAGATGAAATCGTCACAGTTTGCTTTTCTTTTTGGGTTTGAGAAACATTTCACACAAGCTCCATAGAGAATGGCATTTAATGATCTGAACCCATGCTGGCTTATCATTTCTAATTTCCACTGATCCATCAATACCCCAAAAAGAAACAAAAGTTATTCGGTGATGAAACTGGCTAAATCCGGGCTCATTTCTGTTTTACTCTAAGGCTATATTTTGTCATTTGTAATGGATATTTGCTGAAATAATGCGGCAGGAAGGGCTATGAATCTCAACCTGAAAGCTCAATATATGCAAACAGCAAGTAGAAGTTACTACTGGTAAAAAGAGCAGAAAATGAAGGAGGAGGGGCAGACAAGCACCAGGGCTCTCTGGTGTGTTCAGTGTAGGGAGATAAGACAACTTCTAGGATTCTCAGAAACAAGCAGTCTCTAGGTATGTGAACTACAGATTCCAAACGGAACAAGAAAATTGTTGTCTGATAAACTACAAGTATTCCCAAAAGGACAAGCAGGTGTTCTTAGAATAACCACGATGGCAAATCCTGGGAGGTGTGGCTCCGTCTACAGAATTCCTGTGCAAGCTAGGCTGGAAGAGGAAAACTTTAATAAGATAAACCTACAGGCCAGGGTCTGAAGACTAAATTGAGTTAAGAGGAAATTTACAGGTCAGCTTTACTAACTTGGCTAGGTATATGAAAACAAGGTAGAATTAGCAAAATCACTTAGCAGTATTGTTTATTGTTGTATTGATTACAAGATTAAACAGACTTTCTCCAAATCAACAATTTCTATTTATGTACTTTACAGTAGTTTTAAAATTCATATCTGATGAGTCAGGTGTGGTTGTACACACCTGTAATCCCAGTTCTTGGGAGACTGAGACAGGAGGATCACAGATTTGTGGCCAGCCTCAGCAACTTAGTAAGGTCATTTGCAACTTAATGAGATCCTATTTCAAAATTAAAACAAAAACAAACAAAACAGGGCTGGGGTGTAGCTCAGAGGTAGAACATTCTAGGATTCAATCCCCAGCACTACACAAAGACATTAGAAAAAAAAATTCATAGCTTATGGAAGGAAATGAGGTTGATCGTTTTCCTACCATCTGGTCTAGGAACATGCGAGCTATATTATTAAAATCATGGGCCATAGAGTGAACCCAACTGGTTTTGAATTCCAGTCCCATCCCTTACTTGAGCTGAGTTTTATCAGAGAAAATGTAGGAATGGGGCAGCCAGAAATAGAGTGTCTGGTTTTCCACACAGAAGGAGCAACCTGCCTAGAGGAAAAGGAAAGCATTCTTAACATGATGTCCAGACCCCTCCATCTGTCCAGATCCAGGCAGCTTCGCAGCCCCATCTCCCAGCACAGCCAACGGCTCCCCTCTAGCAGACCCTTGGCATTCGTCTTCCACCTTGCCTAGCTCGCCAGGATCTCTGACTCTTCAGCACTTGTCAGAAATCAAGGAATCGCTGTATTTTATAGCATTGTGAGATCCCTGCCCTCACCCCAACCACAAATATAGTCCCCAAGCTTACCACTGCGCAGGGCTCCGTGGGTTAGCAGATAATGCAGCGCCCCAGAGCCACAGACATCTTCCTTCTCCCCTGCCTCATAAAATCCATGGACTTGTTATGGTGGTGAGGGGGGATATATTTTCCCTATGATTTCATCTAAGCCAGTACAATTCGATTCGGGTCATTTTGATTCTTAATAATGATGACAAATGCTGTCAATACAAGTGACAACTTTTCTCAAGAATGCCTGAAGCTATAAGGCGTTGAAGGGGGAAAATACCCCAGTGGGAAAAATGAAACCTCAGGGGTCTACTTCATCTAATGTTGGGCTGTACAGCCAATAGCAGGCTCTAGAATACACTTTAAAGTCTGGTTCCATGAAATTAACCTCACTATGAATCACGGGTGAGTCATTTCCTCCACCACAATCTTTTTTAAATGAAGGAGACATTCAAAGAAATATCCTTCCCTGAAGGTTTCCTCTTGGATTTCAATTGAGTCCTATAAGTGAAGGGGGTCCTATAGCTTTCATAATTGGAAAATAAAGCCTACATGGCAGCTAGCCCTCTAACACTTGATGTTGCTACCTCACAGGGAGAAAACAAGCCTTACCTTATTACATACAAGTTCCTGGTTCTCACTAGCTCTGAAAACAGCTACGTTATTTCATTGCATTTCACTACACCTCTAGCAAGTTGGATGTTAAAATAGCACAGAGATCCTGACAGTCTTCTAAATGAATGCGTCGGTATTTCTGTAACTGGAGGCCGAGGGTTTAATCTGCACCATGGTGCTGTCTGAAACTGGTAATAAAAGAGAGGAGTAATACGTCAAAGATAAGATCCAAAGGATGTATAATAGTGACATGTGCTACTCCATGACAGGGGCATAATGAAATGTACTGGCAAGAAAGAAGCTTTCTGAAAAGAAGCCAGGAACTTTGTAACACCTGCTATGCAGCTAGAAATGGGATAGATAGGATCCATCGTCCTTGTTCCTCTTCAGTTTCTGGTCCAGGTTTAAAACTTGGCAATCCATCAGGTAAGTTGTCACTCAAAAGACGGAAAGTGTTTACAATAGATACAAGTTCTGCTCTTTGTCCAGGTAACAATAACCTTTATTTTCCTTCTCACCCATAGAGATGGGCACAACTGACTACTCCTAACCCCACCCCCTGGCCCCAGCCAATCAGATCAGAGATGAAGAAGACTAGGAACTTGGAACAAATACTGAAGGATTCTAATTTGGCTGTGCTGGTCTCTTGGTCAATGATGCAGACATACTGGGAGATAGCACATTTCACCTGTCACATGAACTTAAAAGCAAATATAATTGTCACAAAATTTTAAATTATATCACTTGAGATAGTTAAAAAATTATATATATATATTTCTTTGATACACTTCCACTTTGGAGCACCATTATTTCCAATGCACAAGATTTATTTTGGTCACTTTCAGGAAAAAAAAAAAAACTCAAATTGAGTAATTTCTCAGACCATTTATATATAAAATATGGTTGATTAAAATGTTTTCTCTGTGAGTATTTTTTTCTTCCTAATTTTTGCTCTCTGTTGAAAATTATTGTGAGTTTCACAAATACCACTGAGAATGGCTGCCAGTTAAAATACAAAGTATCTTATTAAATTTGAATTTCATGCTGATTTCCTATAACTTTCTAAGAAGTGGTTAGTATAATTATGCTCCATGCAGTATTTAGGATATACTTATACTAAACTATCATATGTTGCTTACCTAAAGTTATATTTAACTGGGTACCCTGTGTTTCTATTTGTTGGATCTGTCAGCCCTACACTGTGGGGTGAAACCTGCTTCTCCACTGTGGTCACTGGTGTCCAGCTCCTCCCAAGATGGCCTTTCCTTCTCTCTACTCCTGTCTGAAGATCCATCGAGGGCTCTGGTGACCAGATCTCATACGTCACACTCCTTGATTCCCGTCCCTATTTTCAGGCTTTGTTGTGTCTTATTCTTTGTGAATCACTTTGGAATGATCCCCAATCCCACCCCATCACCACAACTCGCCACTCTGAAATCTAGGGGTAAACTGAGGGTTATCTCCCATGCCCTGATATATCCCTGTCATCTCTAGTTTATGCTTTCCAATATTGACATAGGAGATGGACAGCAAAGCTTTCCACCTGTCTAAACTTCATCTAGAACTTGAGTCAAAGCAGGAAAGAACCTATGTATCTTTGCACTCACAGGGAGGTGTTATTCTTTCTCAATGCCCCTGAGTTTGCATAGTCATATTTTTCTAATGTTTCTTAGTTACATTTCAATCATTATTTTTATATTTTTATCTATGCACTGTTTTTTGTTTTAGTTTTGGTACTGGGAATTGAACCCAGGGGTGTTCTATATAGAAGCTACACTCCAGCCCTCTTTTATTTCTTATTTTGAAACATGGTCTCACTAAGCTTCTGAGGCTGGCCTTGAAGCTGTAATCTTCATGTCTCAGCTTCCCAAGTCCTGGAAGTGCAGGCATGCACCACCATGCCCAGCTTTACCAGTGCATTGTAATTATATATCATATCGAGAGTCAGGGCAATATGTTCATACATGCACAAATCACTCGGTGATTTCTTTCCACATCCCACCCTTCTCCCTTCTCTTCCCTCCCCACACATGATAGTGACACCTTCCTATGTGTACATTCTTATTTAACACTCATTTCCCCTTTGGACACTCTTTTCCCTTCCCCAACTCTAAGGACAGTTCATCTGCTTGATGAACTTGCAAATAAAAAAAATGGTTTCTGGTTGATGAGGTATCCTTCCTAAGGTAACTTTTGGTGTTTAAAAGTTAAAGATTTGTCACTTTTGATCACTGATCTCATTCTGATCATTATCTGACTACACTAAAACAAGCCAGAATTTCATGATATGTCTTAAGCACTTGGGAGATCAAAATCATTTTTATAAGTCACTCTGCTCAAAGAGTAGATAAACACTGTTATAGATTAATTGGAAAGTAATTTAAATGAAAACACTCCAAAACCAAATTTAAGGAGCTGAGGCAAAATTTCCCTCAAATGTAAATTACCATCCTTTTAGAATGAGAAAAATATAAAGAAAAGAGCAAAAGATGAATAATAAAGTAAGTGTAATAAGGATGTGAATTGAAAAATAGATGCAAGAAGTAATCATTCATGGGGAGAAGATGATAAGCAAAATAAATCAGGGGGAAGTTTTTTAAATATTTTACAAATTAAGATTTAAGGCACAGATACAAGACAAGAATGGTCTAAAAATTTTAAAGTGGCATATTGTGCTAACATGTTTGAAAAATCTTAATAAAGTGTATTAAATATTTGAGAAAATATGTGATTGAAATTGACTCAAGTAGAGCAGGAAATTTTTAATAATTCAATAAAAATGTGAACAATGAACACACAAAGAATTATCTCTCCAAAAATTTCTGAGTAAGAGAACTTCATTATTAATTTTCCTGAGCATTTCTAAAAACAGATGATCCCTATCCTATAGTAATTATTTTAAAACAAAAACAGTGTTTAAAACAACTGGCACTCATAATATAAGCAAGATAAAACACATACACATACACAGAGTAGATCAATCAAATGTATATAGAGGCAAAATTCTAAATATATAATTCCATCAATACACTAAAATAATACTTTACTGCAACAACATGAGGTTAATCAGTAATGAAGAAAATCTATGAACCGACATTTAACTTTGTTCAAGAAATAAAATGATAGAACCACCTTATTAGATAATAACAAGAAATACTGTAAAATTCAATACTCATTCTTAGATAATTTCTCAAGAGGATCTATAAAGAATGTGTACCTTAGGCAATTTTTAAAAAACCACAACAAGACAAGAATGTCTTGTATTTACTATTTGTATGGAGCACATTTTTGGAAATTGTACTGTGCATTATAACTAATATATACCTTAGATGTCAGAAATAAAACAAAATTAAAACTTATCCTAGTATGACTAGATTCTTAGAGATACAGGAAAACAACTTTAAATTTCTAAGAACTAATAAGAAATCTAATCAAATAGCTAAATGTAAGGAAATACTTCAAATATTTTCCTCTATCAACATTAGCAGTTAGAAGAAGGTTTGGAAAAAATCCAATATGCTCTATGTAATGATAATAACAAATATAAAACTTCATAAATAACTGTGGCAAAACATTCAGGTCTCCTATGAGAGAAGCCACTGAAACTTAGCGGAACTGAAATATTTTTGATGGGTTTGTGGAGGTTCATCTCTGGTTTGTTGACATTCGAAATTTTGAAATTTTCCACAATGAAAAGTTAAAAAGAATTGTGTGACTCAAAAGAGACCTGAATAAGTGGAGAGATATGCCATTTTCCTAGGTGGGAAGGCTGAACTAATATAAAGATGTTAAATCTTCTCAAATTAACTCATAGATTTAATATAACCCCATGTAAAAACCTCAGTGGCAGCTTTTTAAACTTAAAAAAAGTTTAAAAACCATTTGGAAGAATAAAAAGATGAGAGTAAATCATTTTGTCAAAGAATGAATGAGACAAATTCTGAAGCCGTAATATTATCAGCAACACAGATTTAGCAAAACAATCAATACCTTTTGATGATAACAGTGGATCACTCTAAAATACACATCTGCTTAGATCCTTGTCTTACCCTATCTTCTTCTGACCCTTAGTTAACATTCCTCTACTCTTCCTCCTCCATTCTAAAATTTTTGATGTTTACATAAATGTGTTTTCCCTGTGAACTTTTGATACATGTTGTACAATGTTGAGTCTCATGGGATGCATATGATGGGGTAACTTCCTCATGAAAGTCTGGTTTCATTTAAAAACTCTTCTCTATAGATGGATAGTTAATGTCAGTCATGAAGAGATGACAAAATCCCATAGGAAGAATAGAAGGCTGAATGAGATTTCCAAATACATACATATTCTAATTAAAGAAAACATTACTATCAACAGGTCTAACTTCCTGTCTTTCTAGCAATGTCACTGATATTCTTCTGAGCAGATATGCTTCTGAGAGGTATGTGGATGGGAATGAGAATAGGGGAGTAGATATTGGAGATTTTGCAGCAGAGGAAAGGCTTCTGAAAACACATATGGCCATATATACCATGCACACTGCAGAGCTGGATTCAAGGTGCTGAATTAGCTGATGCCTTGATAATGATGGTCATGATCTCAGGATTCCAGAAACCCAAGTAACTCCTGTTTCTTAGATCACAAGAAGGTGTTAGGGTGCAATACAGAATGTCTCCTTAAGAGCTCATGCATCAATCTTCAGAGTTGTTGTAATGAAGTCACCAGGGTTGTAAGCTCATCAGTGTGTGAGCCCACTGTGATGGGTTTACTGGCTGGTAACCTAGGCAGGCGGACTGTGACTGACTGGAGAAGGTGGGTCCCTGGGGTGTGGCCTTAGGGACAGTGTTTGGTCTTTGAATCTCCTGGTTTGCTTGTGCTCTCTCGTTTCTGGCCTTCGTGGTGTGAGAGCAGAACCCTTGCTCCCTCATCTCTCTGCTTCCTCCCACCATGCCCTGAGATCCAGAAACCCTGGCTTCACATATACTGAGCCCAGAATCTCCAAAAAACTGTAAGCAAATAAATCTTCCTTCCTCTAACTTGTGTGGTCAGTCATTTTGCATTATAGCAATGAGAATGCTGACTGAGACAGAAGGGGAAGAAAGGAGAAAAGAAAGCAAGATGCTGGTTACAAAAACAAAATAATCTACATCTATCAGCATAGATATATTACTATGTTAATATCCACATTGATATTAATATGTTAATATCAAGAAAACTTTAAATGATTTAAAATGAGCCAGTGGGTTCCAAGTAATTTTTATGATCTTCATTATGCTTGATTCTATTTGCTGTGATGATTATAAAGTGCTATTAAAATATAGGAAGAAAACACTAATAACTGATACATTAAAAGTCATCTCTAGTGCAAGGAAGTTTTCTTGTCCAGTCTTCACTTATCTGAGGTACATTCCCCAAATACCTACTTCTTACTCTGTTACATGACTAATGGGAATTATATTTTAATTTGAACTTAAAAGCTGTTTCCCCCATTAGCCTTTGAGTTCACCCAGGGTAGGGATCATTCCTTATTTAAACACATAGTAGAGTCTACATATTTGCAGGGTTAAATGAAAATATGACTAAATTACCAGTTGTTTATCTCCATTGGCAATGTTAAGTCACAGCTGCCTACTAATGCTTGGCATATGTCAACTCTACTAATAAAGGACTAGATGAATTGGAAACTCTCCCACTGAATGCCAACAAAAATGTTGGAACTAAACATAAAACCTGTAACTGATTAAATGTAAAATAGATATACCCATGACCCATGACAGAGACCAACTCCTGGAAGCTTCAGGGAGGGCATCTTCAGCTATTTATACCCTGGGGTATTTTCAGACTCAGGAAGGACAGCCAAGACAAAAGGCAGGTAATGAGAAGCTAGGAGGGAACATGGATTGGGGTGCTGGTGGGGGGACTTTGTGAGTCACTGTCACTTCTCACCAGCAGATATCCCAGGGGCTTCTGGGAACCATTTAAAGTGTTTAGTGTCATCAAAGCCAGAAGAGCAATTCCTTCTCTTGACTGGGACCCTACAGTCTCTATACTAACATGGTTTTAACTTGGAAATCTAGGAAGTCTTTAAGGTTTGGTCCTAGAAGGCTATTTTCCCTATATGTCCCAGAAGAATGAAAATAAAATACTCCATGAAAAAAATTATTTCACCTCATGTATCAAATTAGTCTTAAAGGTAAAACTGCAAATATACTATTCAATAACCATCAAAAAGCATAAGACTTCTCTAGACAATACAGTAGTCAGGAATCTCAGATGTAAGGAACAGTAGGAATAGCATCAGAGAGAATCTAGAGGGTGAAGCTGACAAAGACAGATTGGAAATCTGTGTTCACAGTGTTCAGGAAGATAAATGCTAACCTGAAAAATGTTAACAAGGGCCTAGAGACATTATATAGGTGAAAACAATCAATTAGAAATTATAAAAGGGGAAAGACAATAACAAAATAAGAACACAAAGGACAGATTAAACAGCAGATTAGATAATACTAAAGAGAGAGCTAGTGAATTTCAAGGCAGATCAGAAGATGTTGTCCACAATGAAGCATAGAAATATAAAACTATGTGTAACACATAAGATAGAGTAAGAGAAAAAAGAGAAGGTCTAGTATTCATTTAATTGAAATGCTGAAAAAGGATATAGAGAAAAAAAGCAGAGTCAATAATTTAGCAGATCATTTTTAAAACTTATGAAGCGTATTGATCCACAAACTCACAAAGTCCAATGAAGTCAAAGCAAGAAACACTAAACAAAATCCATATTCAGAACAAACAGCAGTTAAACAGCAAGCAAGTAATGAAGCTTGAAAATGTTAAGAGAAGCCAAAGAAAAAGTCATTTTACCATCAAAGAAATGACAGTTAAATAGCTAACATTTTAACACAACATCAAAAGGCTAAAAAAAGTATGTATCATCAATGTACTGAAAGAAAATTACTGACAGAACTCTAACCCTGATAGAGATTTTGAAATAAAGACATTTCAAAAAAGCAAAATCATGTGATCCAATAGGAAATTTCTAAGAATGGTCTTCAAGAAGAAAAAATATTCCAGATGGAACCTCAGAGATACAGCAAGCAACGAAGATATGCACACAAAAATATTCATAGTGAATGTTTATAAAGGCCCCAAATTGAAATAACCTAAAAGCCCTCAAACAATAGAAAGAATAAACAAATTATGGGTGTATTCATGGAGTATAGTATAAAGGAGTGAAAATAAGCATCAGATTGGGCCAAAACATGGAACAACAACAGAAATCCAAATACAAGAAAACACATGTGTCAATTCCATTTATATCAAATCAAAAAGCCAACGGTAAATTGTATTATTTGGAATGCATGATTACAGAGTAAAATTAAAACTCAGAAAAGTCAGTAATAGGAAAGAGGATGGAAAAGATATCTGGATTTCTGATTATGTTCCTTATTTTATGCTGTGTGGGAATAACCTGGTTATTCATTTTACAATAAATTAAGTTGTTCATTTACATTTTAGGATTCAATTGTCCAACACCTTCCCCACATGCAAATCTGCAAATGCTGAAGTCCTTTATATAAAATGGCAGAGTACAGGTTGAGTATCCCTTATCCAAAATACTTGAAACCAGAAGTGTTTCATATCTTAAAGTTTTTCC
Source organism: Graphiurus murinus (assembly GCA_004027655.1). Taxonomy (NCBI): domain Eukaryota; kingdom Metazoa; phylum Chordata; class Mammalia; order Rodentia; family Gliridae; genus Graphiurus; species Graphiurus murinus. The sequence goes on along the minus strand of PVLC010001112.1, from coordinate 64,167 downwards.
AATTTTGGAATATTTGTACAGATTTTACCAGTTTTACATCTCTAATGCATAAGTTTTTTTGAGATGCTCAACCTGAACTTGTACATAACCTATGCAATCCTCCAATATACTTTAAATCATCTATAAATTACCTGTAAATTATAAGTAATAATTTATAATACAGTGTAAATATTCTGTAAACAGCTGTTATACCACATAAGGAGTAATGAAGGGAGAAAAAAATCTATACATGTTCAGTACAGATCAATTTTTCAAATAGTTTTGATCTGAGGTTGATGGACTTTGCGGATGTAGAACCCATGGATATGGAGGGTCAACTGTAGTTGCACATTTTTCTTATATTTAATGATAAGTTTTAATTTTAAGGAGGGGCCCATTACTTCCAAACTCCCAAACAGCCCTCCAAATGAACAACCAGAGAACACATTGAGTTCCTTTTGCAATTAATACATTTCTCTAAGTTATGATTGCCCAATAGTAGCTAAATATACCTAAGGGCACATATGTTTGCTGTGTGAGGTGCACATGCATGTGCTTGCAAGTGTGAGTTATATGCACTTTCACATCTTTAAACCAGGAGATTCTGGACCAGGGTTCCACTCATTCTTTCTGACATTTCTTCTGTGGAGCTCCCTACATCAATGATAAGGATGCTATTTTACAGTTTCTGCTTTTCTACCCAAATAAAAATTTTTTATTATATGCCACTAACAGTTTTTGCACAAATTACAGTTGGGGTACAATTACTTAAAGTCTTTATAAAATAAATACATATTTACCACTTCTGAGTATTTTACGAAGTTAGAACACTTCTTTTATTCACATGGACTTGTATTGACTCTTCAGATCACCATGGAAGAAAGAAACCCAGAATAAAAAAAAAAAAGACTCCCTGAACTATTTTCTGAAACAACAAAACTAGAAAGCCTAATTATGGTTATCAAGTATATTTTTTCTGGGAAAGCAACAAATATGGCAAATAGAATTATGTGAAGAAAACAAATGGACTGATTTATTCCAAGAAGTCAAAAGAGTTTCTAGTGCCATATCAGAGAGTGGAAACAGAAGAGTAGGACTTATTCCTCTAAGGTAATAGTAAAATAAAAGCCAAAAGAAGGCAGATGCCTTCTTCTAGAGGCAGTCCTCTAGAAATGCTAAAACCAAACTTTCCCCTATCTACTGTGGCAGGTGTAGCATGCTAATGCTGGCATACATCTTTCCATTAACTACCCTTATGTTTCGCTTCTTCCTTAGATTTTTCACTTATATAATTGTCCTATATTATAGGACCTTCATCAGTTCTGTTACAAGATAAGACAGAAAAAATATTCATTCTGTAGACAGAATTCGATTTTAGGGATATTTTTCAACTGCTGGTTTTGGTCAAATCAGCAATGACAAAAGACACAAAGGTAGACTTTCATTTCTTTTTTTCCTTTTTAGTTATTTCTTAGCAAATCTGAAGTCTTCTGATTGGCAGAGAAGCAGAAGTTAGGCTTCCCTACTGAAATAGGATGGCTTCCAAGATGGGTAAATTTTTTGCCTGGAAGGGCATGGAATTCCCACACCCTCAGGGTTCTCCAAAAATAGGCAGAAAATATGAAACCCAACGGTGGGCAAAATCCCAACTCATCTAAGCCAAACTGATGGAATAAATGTTGCCTCATCAGTGGGACCAGGTGGCAGCTACCCAAGAGTTCTGAAGGAACTCAAGGGTGAAATTGGGAAACTGTTAGCCAAGATGCTGGATCCAACACTACAAGCAGCCTCCGGCCAGCCAAAGGACAGATTGTGAATGTCATTCAGTCCATTAGAAGGGGTCAGGAGAGGACCCAGGAAACCTTAGAGAAGCAAGCATTTCTTCCACTTGTCCAGTCTCCAATAAAGAACAGCATCAGTAGACACTAAAACAAAAATAACTTCCTAGCAGAAAGACAATATGGTTTCTGAAAAAGGAAAGCATGAGTCACTGATTTATTATTGGCCCCTGAGGCATGTAAATAAAAGGCCAAAGGTTGGCAGAGTGTAAAGTCTTTTTTTTTTTTTATGTGTGGGGGGGTGCTGGGAATTGGATCCAGGGGCATTCTACCTTCAAGATACAACTCCAGTCCTATTTTTTTGTCTTGAAACAGGGTTTTATCAAGTTGCTGAGAGTCTGGCTAAATTGCTGAGGCTGACCTTGAACTTGCATCCTCCTATTTAAGCCTACAGGGGTGTACCACTGCACCAAGGTTATAAAGACTATATTTTAAGAGCTAACCTGAAATGAGATGTGGGGAGGTAATGGATATATCAAACCAAGGGGACAAGACAAATAATCATTTCTAGATCCCATCAAAAAGGATTCTCATGTACAAGCAAGAAGGAACACTTTCTTTTAGTACTAGGTATTGAACCCAGGGGCATTCTACCTGTGAGCTGTACTTTCAGTTTTTTTTTTTTTTTTTAATTTTTTCTTTGGAAACAGGGTTTCACTAGTTTGCTGAGAGTCTTGCTGTGTTGCTGAGGCTGTTCTCGAACCTGTGAGCCTCTCGTCTCAACCCTCCAAGTACTGGGATTACAGGTGTGTACCACCTCACCCAGCTTCAGGGACACTTTTTGTGACTTGACAAAAGGATTTCACACTGTAGGTAACACACGTAAGATAGATTACTGCTTGGTGGTATTAGAAAGAGATACAAAATCAGTCACTTTAAGAAGCATTTTACTGAGTATTAAGTGTCAGGGTTTATACCCAGTAGTGGGACCATAGTGGGAAGAAGGCCCATTCTGTCCCCAAGTGTCAGAGTTCACTTGAGATGATTCCAAGCACCATGTGGAAGAGGCCTTGATGCTAGCTAGCACATGTCTTTCATAAGACATGCATACATATGTGCATATGCAGACATATGTGCATACATATGGCTAGATACTGACTCATGGATCAATCACAATTATGTAATAATGCACCCTTTGGGATCCCAGTCAGCAATGAAATTAATATATGGGGCTTTATGGAGTTTGGATCTAAAAATAAAAATTCCTTTGTTAAGGTTAATGGTACTGGCAATACCAACAAATAAATACTAAAAACCACTTTTATTAGCTTGTTTAGTGGGGAAAATAGCGGATTTTGAACATGAGACTCTGGCATTATTACAGCCCTTTTCCTTGTAAAGAAGAAAATCAGAAGTGATAGAGGTATTTCTTACTACCAATAACATCATGCTTTTCTAATCAAATGCACCCATATATGCATACATATGCACAAAATTTCCAAAATCACCATAAAAGGAAATTACTTATTGTTTGTTATAATTTTAAAAACACAGAATCAAAAACTAAAAGGACTGTTGATCAACCATGAATCTGATTAGTTCTGCCAGGGCAATACAATTTCTTAGCCTTGCTGAAAGGTCTGGGAAGAATTTTCTGAGCTCTGGCAAGAACATTCAGATATGGAGAATGATTTTGGCAGAACCAGGCACAAGAGATTGATATCTCTCCTGCGATTGTGATGCTTCTCTTTTCTAATCTGTTTTAAACACCCACCTTCCCCTGTCTCTGCTACATTAGCTTGAGACTGTCATTCTGGAGAAATTTATAATGTATGGGTATAGAGAAAGTGTGAGTATTCTCTGGCATGAGAGAAAAAAATTCAGTTTAAATAATGCTAGGTACATATATGAAATGATCATACCAGTCTCCATGGTGTGTACAGGGAAGAGGAGGGTGGGGGGATGGGATCCGGAAGGAAACACATCAAGTGTTGTGTGGATGTATATTCCTATCATTCTATACCTCATCGCGATGTATAATTACAGTGCACCAATAAAAGTATTAAGATAAAATGATCCAACATTAGAAAAAAAAGAAAAGAAAAAATTTGGCGGTCACTTTATATAATATTTTCAAAGCATCTAATGGCAGTTTCATAGAAACTCTGTGAAGAAAAATAAAAACACTAAAGTAGATATGGTTTGCTCTAGTTTCTATTATAAATCTATTTTATCTTTTCTTGCGCAATTTTAAGTGATATTTAATAGTGCTCATTGGCAGTATCAATTATTATTAAGAAAAGAAATAACAATGAGGCTTAAGAGTGACTAGTTCATATATGTAGCATTCAGATAAAATTCGCTGCCTTCATTTTGGAAATGGCACCAGTCTCCTTTTTCTTTTTTATTCTTCTGTGCAACACCCTAAGTGGTCCACAAAACATCATCAATGAGTGTGTTTGGGATGAATTTCCTACTCCTCCTCTTCTTTCTACTCCTTCTCCTAAAGAAAAGCTTGGTCTACATTCTGAGCCTCCCCCGGAATGAATATGAATGGAAAACAATCCCAAGTAAGCAAGTTTACCATCAAGGACCCAGCTTGCAGGGAATTGTGGGTCAATACTTTGACCAAAGAAGTGGCCCGAGAAGGAGGTATACAATGTCAATAGATGAAATGAGAAGAAAAGTGCTTGCATCTGTGTCTGAGTGAGCAAATATCTGGTCTGTTACATTGACATAACTAAATAGCCCTGTGATGTCAAAGGGTAAAACTCACATGTACACACAGACTCATACTCTGCTAATGGTAATAAAAATAATTTTAAAGGAAAATTATGAAACGAGTATAATAAAAACATTGTGAAAGCTAATCTTCCACTTACAGAGATTTATCTTAATCTAAGATTACAGGATGTGCACAAATATTGAGTTTAATCTGTTGAGTTTTAGGCTTTGTAAAAGCCTAAAATTAAAGCCACATAAGGGTTTGGTCAAGTTAGCTATAATACATAAAATGATAGAATACTAGATAGCTCTTAAAATTACATAGAATGCATATTTATGTGGAACAATGTTCACAATTCTGTCAAATAAAGATGCTAAAAGCAAAATGGGCCACAAAATTTTATAGGTTAGATATGGTGCATATGTAAATATTTCAATGATGCCTAGAAAGATATAGAAAAGGTATCTTTGGGTATTAATATTCTTTTTGTTAAGTAGTACTGGAGATTGACTATGGATGCATTGAGATACATTCCCAGTGCCTTTTATTATTATTTTTTTTTAAGACAAAGTCTCACTAAATTGTAGAGGCTGGCCTCAATTTTTCGATCCTCCTGCCTCTGCCTTCCAAGTCACTGAGATTACAGGTGTGTACCACAGCACCTAACAGGTGTTATTCTATGTCTCTTTTTCTTTATCTTTCTCTTTATCTGAATTTTCTGATTCATCTACAATGACTTCTGAAATAAAAATATAAAAATGGGCATGATTTTTGAAAACCTATAGTGCCAATATAGTCTTTCTTAAAAATGTGTCGCTCAAATCCTCTGTGGCTGTAAGGTTCAACAGGAAGGCTTTGAACATGAACAATCAGATAATGGTGGTTGGCTGAAGTGTAGGGGAGTAATCCACACTCAGAAACCTTCGATCAGTGTGTTTCATGTTCTCCTGTATCTGTTAGGCTTTTTAAAACTAAAAAGTCCTTCTAATAAACACTAAAAATCAAAACGCTGATATGGAGATTTGCTGTATCTGTGCAACTGATTCTTAAAATACATTGCCTTTTATTTCAGATCAAAGCATCAAAACTATCTTTGATCTCAAGCAGCCATGTAGACCCAGCATTTACATCTGAAGTCAACCTATTTATAATCAGATTCTTTGAAAACCCTGATTTCCTTTTCATCCCTGCCATGCAGAGAGGGCTAGTCATAGTAGCACTTCAAGAGCACCAGCTCTGCTTTGTTTCTGAAGCAGTCCTCTTTACCATGAGACATTTAAAAAGCAAACACCACCAGCCAGGCGATGAGAAGATTAGCACTGGGAAAGTCAGGGCTCTAGGGGTACAAATTAGGGAGTTCCATCCCCTTAACAGCAGTGCATTCAGTAAGCAATTTGCTTTCTTTTAACTAGAGTTACCACTTTCCCTCAGCTGGGGAAGTGAGTCTCCATTAAAAGCACTGTCCATCCATTACTGCTAGAGGCCTATTCAAGCCCTGTATGAGGACCTAGCACTAGAACTCATGAGCTATAATTTTAATCATTGTATCTCAGCAATATGAAAAGGAATCATCTGGGGTAGGGGAAAATGGAAAACTGGTGATTGATATCTCCAAGCTACATTCCCAGCCCTTTTTTATTTTTATTTTATTTTGAAACAGGGTCTTGTTAAGTTGCTGAGGCTGGAATCAAACCTGTGACCCTCCCGCCTCAGCTTCCCAAGTACTAGGATTACAGGCATGGCCACCACACACAACTTCCAATCTTTAGACTCAAATTCTTCATGGCCAAGTTCTAGGTCTTCTTTTCCCATTCCCAAGTTCCTTCCAAGGTATCCAATTCATTCCTATGACCTCAGATAATCAACTATATGTCAACAATTCCTTAATAAACTTTTCCAGCTCATACCTCCTTCCCTAGACCCAATCCATGTATTAACTGCCTGTGTGACATCCTCACTTGAATATCTCATAGTGGTCTCAAATTTAATATGTCCATACTAAAATAAAGATATCCCACTCTCAAACCTGCTCCTCTTCCATCTCCTTACATAGAACCTTTCTTTCAGGTGCTGCATTGATAATCCAGCAGCCAACCATGACACCTGCTTCTCCATCGCCGTCTCTACTTGATAAGTCAGCCCTGTCTAGTTAACACCTGAGATGCAGGTAGCATTTCGCTGCATTTTTCTCTCAACTCTCCTGTGGTCCACTCTTGCTTAGGCACTGAAGGTCTTTCTTCATTCCTGCTGACATCTTGTCTTACATCCAAGTCATTGTCTCAAATGACAATTTCAAACTGCTCAATCATTTTCATGTTCTTCCATTTTCTGAAGATCAAGTCTAAAATCATTAGAAGGTTCTGAAAGTCTGTATGTGGTCTACCCACTGCTTAATCCTTTAGCCTTGTTTTATGTCTGTCTTTGCATTATTCTCTGTGTCTCGGCCATGGCAAATTGCTTTCCATTTCTAAAATGAAACTAGGACTTTCCATTCTGAAAGAAACTGTACACACTAGTCCTTCCACCTCGAACCTCTCAGGCTACCTCACTATTACCAAAGTATCATACTCATCTCTGCACCAGATAGGAATGTATTTGGCTGCAAGTAATAGATTACCCAAAGAAGATGGCTTCAGCAATAATGACATTTAATTCCCTCCTATCAAAACAAAAAAATGTCTGAAAGTAGGCATTTCCAAGGTCGGTACAACATTTCAAAATTATTATGCAACACCAAGACTTTCTCTTTCCTTTTCTGCCATTCCAGGCATGCCTGCATTTTAATTTAGGGTAATTGCCTTAATTGCTGTCAGAGATCCAGATCTATGCCCATGTTCTGATACAACTGCATTCAAGCCAGAAAGAAGGGGGAGAAGGCTCTCCTCTCAAGTATATGACCTCTATCAGACGAAAATCTTTCTTAAAAGCCCCCCTCCCATTTCCTCCACGTCACGTTGGCCATTTCTGGGTCATGTGGTGATGGAAAGGAGATGCTTTGGTGAGTATTGGGGGATGGGCAAGAAGAGGAAGAGGACAGAATGGTTGTTGGGTTGACAATCAATGGTGTCTGAGTCCAACATCCTTCAATGCACTTGTCAAAACAGCAAATTAAAGAATTAAGTGTGTACATTTTGTTCATCATCTTCTCTGTGAGATAACAAACTCTTTGACTATAGGAAATATGTCATAATCACTGCTATATGCCTAGAATCAGCACTATGCTGGGCTACATAGATCAACGAGCATTGACTGAAGGAATACATTAATGAACATGAAAGAGAACAATAGGAGCGGGAAACAGGTACAAAGCAGACAAAAAACTGCCAACGCAAAGCTTACACTGCTTGCCATATCTCATGTCTCATGGTTGAGCTTTCTATTCCACTTAAATTGAAAACAGTCATCTTATTAAAATACTAGATAATGTTTGAAAGTTCCCAGTTCTTTGCACAGCAAATGCAGTTTACTTAACCTCTTAATTTCTGTCCTGTGAGTAGTCATGAGTATTATTGTTATAATTTTGTTGTTGTTGTTGTTTTGGTGCTACGGGGATTATACCTAGGGGCATTCTATCTTCAAACTATACCCCCGGCCCTATTTTATTTCATTTCAACTTATTGTGGTACTAGGAATTGAACTTAGGAGCATTCTACTGCATTACACTTCCAGTTCTTTTTATTTATTTTATGTTTTAGTTTTAGCAAGGTCTTGCTAAGTAGCTGAGGCTGGCCTAGAATCTGAATTCCTCCTTTCTCAGCCTCCCAAGAACTAGGATTACAGGCATGTGCCACCATGCTTGGCTTTACTCTTATCGTTGATATCCAGGAATGAATTGGTTTTTTAAAAAATAAAACTTTAACTTCTGCTAAGGAGTTATATGATCCAGTAAATTATCTTAAGTACATACATGTTAATCAGTCTTTGGCTAAATGACTCAAATATCATTCAAGAAGGAAGAATACATGAAAACTAGCAGGTTTTTGTAAATGAGCAGTCATAAAATTTTGGGCCTAAATTTTTCATTCTTGACAGCATCACACCAATGATAAGTTTTCATTCAGGTTGACTGAGTGGAGGAAAAGAAAATGAAAAATGCCTGGCGCATCAGGTAGGCTTGGTACACTCTCGTTCTTAAGTCTAGTTCAAAAGGAGATGGGTTTAATCCTATCTCTATCATGTCCTAAATATGTAACAATGGGCAAGTTGATTATGCTCTTTGTATCACAAATGCCACTGTAATTTTAAACTACCTTTTGGTTATAAGTACACTCTCCCACAATTTAAAAACTTAAACTTCTAAATTTCTTTCTAGCTTCCATGGAGATAAAGGTAACATCAAGAAGAAGAGCAGAGACTCCAATGTAGTGATTGAGGAGGTTCCAGGAAGGGAGGGGGGAGAGGAAGACATAAAGACTATAGCAGTTGAAGTAATGCTACCTCTGTAGGCAAAATTACCAATTCCAGTCTCAATGATATGTATGGGGAGCAGAGAGGTGGGCAGGACTCAGAGGGAAATGCTCTAAGACTTGTGTTCATGCATGTTTCTATTACTCTATACCCCAATATGATACATAATTAGGATGCAGCAAATTTAAAAAGTAGCTGTTTTAAAAAATAATTTAAATTTAAAAAGTCAAATGGCACTGACTACAGTCAATGGTAATCAACTTAACAAAGCATTTAGGGGAGGATTCATAGTCCTGAGACCGTTGATTTCTACAGATGTGGAATTCACTCTTGGTTTCTGATGGGCATTCTGTATGGGCATGTCAAAACATAAGGGCATCAACTTACAAATATCATGCCATTTAAAAACAAGAATTGAAATATCTACCCATGTAAGAGTAGGTTACAAGTTTTAAATTGGTTTTTATTTGAAATAAAATTCTTTAAAAACAGAAAATGACTTTAACATTGGCAAAGGGAGTCCCCTCAGGGGGAAAAAATTAATGTCAACAGATGGCTGAGAAAGAATGCCCCCATGCTCAACACAGATTCTGAGGAGGCATTTCTAAGAATGAAGTAGCACTTCCCAGCCTGGACCACTTCCCACAAGGATTCTTATTTAACCCATAGAAAATACCAAGTTTTCCCACTGGCCAAGAGGAACCTCAACTCTTCCCACTTGCCTCACAGTAATCCAGACAAGTTGCCTACTCTCCCTAGTGTTCCAAAAGAAGCTAAGTACCAACCACTTGAGACAAGCAATCCCCTAATAAATCAGCCTGCAATGATCAGCCCCAAACTAACATCTTCCCATACAAATGGGCTGTTAAGCCCAAGCTAAGGATATTAAGCATTCAATTTAATGTATGACACACATCTGCTCCACTTTCTCAGTGAGCAGAAGTTTCAAGATAACTTAAATCCCAGACTTAATCAATGAGACAAAAAATCTTGGCAATGTTTAAAACCAAGTTCTAAAATATAATCGAAACGAGGACAAGAGAGACCATTTTGCTGGAACTAATGAGATTATATAATACCTAAATCAAATTCACAGAATTACCTGAGCAGAAACAGTAGATCTTTTATCTGAGCCTATTTATCTTTCCTTTCAAGGCTGTTGACATCTCCCAAAGACCTTCATCTACCCCTGGCCAAAGACATCAAAGAAAAAGCAAAAATAGAACCTTCTACAAACAGGGTCACTTAACTCCACAGATACCCAAAGACTTTAGGGAGAAAACTCACAGATTTGTCTTTCACGAGGAGAGCACAGCACTGGATTCCAGCCATCAGCATCTTGTGTGGGTTCCAGGCCACAGAGTCAGCCCTGTTGTGTTAAACAAAGAAAGAAACAGAGTAGGGAGGGGACCCAATTAGCTTCCATAGGCAGAAGGCAGGCTACCACTAGTAGCATCCACATTCAGTCCTCATATACAAGTTACTGGTCCATAGAATTCCTTCTCTGAGTGGTTTCGGGGAATAGAGAGGGTTTGGTTTGATTTGCTATTAGCAAAAATAATGCCTTCATCTTTGCTTGTCTTCAACGCAGCACCTGAATGGGCAAAGTCCAAAGAGATTCTTTAACCTAAATCAAAGCTAACTGCAAAGTAGGAGGCTACATTTACCTGTGGATGCCATGTAGAAGCCCACGGTGCTTCCTTGACATCAACGCTGAGCCACCCCAAGAAGCCTGTTGAGAAATCCACATAACCGGAACAATGTTATTTCAACTTGATTTGTTCACCAGTGGGTTGTCATAGAAAACCCCGGTGACAACCTCAATTGATGACATTTGGTACTTTATTGTATGTTGTGTTCACCAAGTTGTACTCCAGGGAATTTTAATTGATGGCTCTACTTGAGTAATCAGAACCTTATCACAATAGATAGGTCCCCAATTGATCTTTACACTATAAATGCATGCATCATCAATAAGTTGGTATATTGACCAACTGAGCTTTGTGCAGATGGAAAGAGGTTAAAAAGATGCAGTCCATGCCCACTTGAAACCTAGAATATAAAACTGACCATATCTTCACAATGCTGACATTTTACCATTCTCACTATTTGGCAAGTCATTGACTAAAGGCTGGAAATTCTGTACAATAAATGAGGTCTGTGATTGACAGAGAGGAAGGAAGGTCAATTAGGATAGGCCAGAGAGAAGCATATCCTTTAATAAAAGTTAGATCTTCTCATTCTAGTGGCATTCAGAAATATTTGCAAAGCTAGGTTGGAGTGTAGGGGAGAAGCAGCTGTGACTGAAGAACGTTGTTCACTGGTGTTAAGAGTGCTCCCCAAAGAGCTCATGTATAAATGATCAGGAATGATATGGTTCCATCATGGGGATTGTAATATCATCAGTAGATAAACCCATTACAATTTGCATCCAAAGACCTTCATCTATACCTAGCCCAAGATATCAAAGAATAAGGAAAAATGGAACCTTCTACTAACAGGGTGACTTAATTTGGATCCATTGTAATGGATTTATCTAGGTGTTAACCTGGGCGAGTGGAGTGGGACTGGAGTAGGTGGGCCCCTGGGGGTGTGGCCTTAGGGATTATGATTATATCTTGGAATCCCCTTGTTTGCTGGCTCTCTCGTGCTTCCAGCCTGAGCTTCAGACCCTGGCCTCACCATGGACTGAACCCAGAATCTCCAAAAAAACTGTGAGCAAAATTCATCTGAATTGTGTGGTCAGGTCTTTTGGATTATATCAGTGAGAATCTTGACTGAGGCCATTGGAGAGGTAAATTTTCTGAGCATGGGAGAGGGATGCTGAGAAGAGCGAGATGAAAGTCCCATAATCAATAAGTCTGGAAGAAAGGGAGGAGAAATCAATGCAGGAAATGCAAAAGTCAGTTGGGTCCCTGAAAACAGAGCAAACGTCTGAGTTTTAATCTTCAGGGCAATGAAGGATGCCTGCAGCTACAGAATCTGAAGGGGCCAGCTTGAGCCATGTAAAATGCTTTCCTTGTCTATTTAAATCTCACAACATCTCATTAAAGACAGAGTTATTATCACCTTTGTTTTTGTAAATAAAAATCCATAAGTGGTAGGTAAACTGTCCAAGGTCTCGCCGGTAATAAAACTCAGGTCTAGGATCCCAAACCCATTCTTTTGTCATGATAACATCATGACAGTAAGGTGACCCTTTGACCAAACTAGAGACCAGAGCATGGAGAGTTGAGGGTGATGGAAATGCTTCAGGCAAGAGGGGAGTCCAGGAGTTGCCTAGGATATACACAAAGGCCAGCCTCTATCATCTATAGAATGGTTAAAGATAACAATATCGTGTATATAAGGATAGCAATAGCATGTAGATAATAATAGTATCTTATAGGAAGAGGTGGCAGGGGAACAACCAACACGTCTGTGGAAACAAGTCTGTAAAAGGGAAATGAGACTGTAAAGGAAATGAGAGTGTTTGGGTAATACTTTGCACACCATGGAGAATGAAGTTATATTTCATGATTCTCAGAGTATTACCAAAGCTGGGCCTAAGTAGCCACTAAAGATAAAGTATAGCACAAGCCACTTCATGGCCTTAAATCCCAATTAAAAACAATTCTCTCACTCCGGGCTGGGACTAGGGCAACATGAGTGTCACTCAGTTATGTAATTTCAACATGAACTTACTCTCACAGTTGGACTTTTGCACAGCCCTAAGAGTGCTGAATCTTTAAAGTTGAGTCCTGGGATCATCCCTAGTCTCACTTACATTCCAGCCCTGATTCTATGGACTAAAGTCTCCAATAATTTCATGAGGTCCCCAAAGGCTTTCACGCTCTGGTATGTCTTGAGGGTGTGTGTGTGGGCGGGGGGTGGGGCAAAGACTTCGGGTATAGGATAATGACTCAGGGTTGGCAGTCAGGTGTTCCTCTTGCCCACTCTCCCATTGGGATTCACAATGGACCACACCTGTGACTCAGACAAGCTACAACAGCAGCTTCCTCCAGAATCCAGGAGCATCTTAACTGGGCCTATTAACTGGGGGTTCCTAGATCTGGATTTTGAGATCTTGACTCCATAAACATTAAGATGACTTATATAGTGGGTCCTTTTACTTCCATTATGTAATAGTCATATTCATTCAAGGCATCAGTTCACTGGTTTGTCAAGTCATTAGGCAGGGTTCGAAATAGCTCGTCTACAAACTTATTCCTCAAAAGAGCCAAAAGGAGAAAAGAATAAAACCCTTGATGGCAATGCCCTGCTTCCATTGGCTTTACTTTCAAAATTCAAAAACATCAAACCCATCATTTAAGTGAGGAAGGAGCTTGACTTTCTATCTCCACGGAGGGCTGTCATTGATTGAGCTAATACTAGCTGCTGGGCATTACAATATATCACTTTATGTATTTTTCTCTTTAATTAACAAGTTAGTAAGTTAATAGAGAGATGGAGGCAGGAGTAGAATCAAGATTTTCGCATCGCTAAAGCTTATGATGTTAAATGCATTGCTGACAGCTCCCTTGGGACATTAATGAATAGTGAGTGAGAGACTGGGAAGCATCGCTGGGACCAAGAGGCCGTGAAGAAGTCACTGGCCCCTGCTGTAAAGAAGATGTGGACCAGCCCCGATGTCATCTAAGGTAGAGGCCTGAATCACATTTGCTCATAGAGGAAGAATGGCACTGGAGCAAAATGATCCTCATAAAACTTAAGTTTTCTAAATTTTATTCAGATGTTTAAAAATGTATTATAATTAACTAAATTTAAGATATCATCAAATGTACGACTCACCATTATTTGTATACCACTGAGAAAGAAAAAGGGGACATCAAAATACCAATTTCAAAGACATAAAAATATTTTTAACAATGCATATAAGAATTAATAAAATATGGCCGATATGCAGAGCAGCTTGGTTTATGGAAAGCTCAGACAAATAAGAAATCATAATAGCATTTGTAATGAGAGATGAAGTAAACACCAGTTTAAATATTTTAAAGGATCTTTAAAATACCCTTTAGAAGATTTCCAGTAGGTCAAAGCAATTTGTTAATATTTGACCTTTAGAATTAATGTCATTAAATTAATGGTATGTGCTAGACGTGATGGTGCACACCTGTAATCTTAGTGTACTCAGGAGGCTGAAACAGGAGGATTACAGGTTCGAGGTCAGCTTCAGCAATGTAGCAAGGATCTTCACAACTTAGTGAGACCTTGTGTCAAAATTAAAAATAAAATAGGCCTGGTGGAGCTCAGAGGTAGAATGCCCCTGAGTTCAATCCCCAGTACCACAAAAAACAAAATAAATTAATGGTATGTAAAGTTTGTTTAAGATAAGCTACATGTTGCTGTAATGAAATTTTGTCAAGAGATTCGGCTCCTGCAATAGGAAAGGATGAGTAAATCTTGTCTCAATGTCATTTATTAAGTTCATAGTAGGCTGGGTACCTACTATGTGCAAATGGAATAATTTGATGTAGCTTAAATGTTTCTTTCAAAAATGTTTCCTTCAAAAATTCAGTCTTTAATTTTTAGGAAACCTCATGAGTTTTTCATTCATACTTATAATTCACAATTCTCTCTAAGCCCCATAAATCACTTAATATCATTCCCAGTTGAGAAACCGCTGTAGTTACTCTGTTTTACATAAACTATATAATCCATATTTGATGCTTCTTTTATGAGAGTAGAATATTTAAGAGCAGCTGTTGATGTATTTGATTGTTTCTCCTCATTTCTACAGTTACAAAAGTGCTCTCTTCATAGTATCTTTTGGGACATAATGTATTGTTATGCTTCCAAGTCTATAAAATCAATAAGATGTAAATGGAAATGTGAACAGATACAAATACTAACATCCCATTTAAAACATCACAAATAATCTACCTGAAGTGTTGCCGCTGGCATGCTAATTGAGCCTATGGCATTAGCCAGCTTTCAATTACTGTTGCTTTTACCAAATATCAGCATTCATTTAATGAAACTTTGAACCACTGAAAAATTGTTTCCGTAGCATATCAAATGCACTTCTCTTTGAAAGCATGAAATCATCTGAACTTTAATATTATTTGTGGGTACCTACATGCCCAGTTACCATCTGTTCAGCAAGTCCAAAAAAAAATTCCTTCTAATAGGGATGATCTAAGCTACTCTCACCTATCAGAAAAAAGTTCCCTAAAGTCTCATTGGCATGGTCAAAAGTCCCTTTTCTTGGGTAGAAACAAATAAATTAATTCCTGGTGAAGGAAGGGAGGGAGGGAGGGAGGAAGGGAGAGAGAGAGAAAGAGAAAGAAAAAAAGAAAGAAATAGAAGAAGGAATGAGGAAGGGGAGAGAAGGAAGGAAGGAAGGGAGGGAGGGAGGGAGGGAGGGAGGGAGGAAGGGAGGGAGGGAGGGAGGAATCCAAAAGCTCAACAAGCATTCATAATTGTTGAAATTCAAAATTTTAACCCTGAATAAGTAGACTTTTAAAAGTTTCCTTCAACTTAAGGAAAAATTATTATGCATAACCCCAGGACTTACAAAATTAATTAGAAAAAAGCCAATCTTTTAAGTTAGAAAATCATGAAGAATATAAATTATCCCAATCCCTCTTAAATAATTATCTATGATAGAGCCCAGATAAAACCTGCTTTAATTATAGCATGCAATTATGTAATGTGGTTTTTGCATTTTCTGGCTGATTGATATCTCATCATTTTGGAGCAAGAATATATTAAACAGACCACATCAGCCATCTCCTCCCACAAATGAAGAAGCTGAAGGCCGAAGGGCAGAGAGCACAATGAAGAAGCAGCAGATCATAATCCAGAATCCAAGTCTCTTGATTCCACTGTCTGCCATGTGTCCCTGACACCCCGCTGCCCTCACGATTCAGGGAACCAAAAAGATGGCTCATAGGAGAGGAGAAAGTAAAGTGGAATGCAGAAAAGGAAATAAAAATGTATAGGGTGGTGCCAGGCGTGGTGGTGCACTCCTGTAATCGTAGTACTTGGGAAGCTGAGACAGGAGGATCACAGGTTTGCAGCCAGCCTCAGCAACTTAGCAAAGTCTTCAGTAACTTCTTGAGACCTTGTTGCAAAATAAAAAATAAAGTAGAGCTGGGTGTGTAGCTCAGAGGTAGAATGTCCCTGGGTTCAATCCCCAGTACCACTGCCACTCCCTAAAAAAAATACAGGGTGTCTTGGAATCTTCTTCTTTAACTCTCAGAGAGAGTGATACACTCATTTCCCCAAATTAGAAACACAACTAAGCACTGTAGCCCCTTCACATCTAGCTTCTGAGAACATGTGAAGCTGCAGAAAGACTAGAAAGTTACACAGCGGTGTGCACGCAAGTGAACTTACATCCACGTGAAGCCAGAGACCATGCCTCTCGCAGACGTCCGCGATTTCATCCAGGGGATCAAAGGCGCCCAGCACGGTCGTACCAGAGGTGGCACAGACAAGAAACGGCGCTGCCCCCTGTGAGAAGGATCCACACACAAAGAGAATTGTCACTGTCAACACCGTAGCTGTCCTGTATTGTGTTGGTAAACACGAAGGCTTATGCATCCGGAGATGGCTATGGCTTCTTTGGAGGAAATCATTAATTCAGTGGCAATTTACTTTTGTCATTCTAAACAGGTTAAGGAAACTGAGAAGATGCAGTGGTGCACACCTGTAATCCTAGTACTTGGGAGGCTAAGACAGGAGGATTGCAGGTTTGAGGCCAGCCTTAGCAACTTATTGAGACCCTGTTTCAAAAAAAACAAAAACAAAAAAAACCTAAAAAGGGCCAGGGATATAACTCAAAGGTAGAATGCTCCTAGGTTCAATCCCTAACACCACAAAAGGAAAGAAAAAAAAAAAAAACTGAGAAAATTCTCTAAGATCCAAGCTGAGTGTATGGTCTCGTTACTATTGCTCTCACTTCAATAGTATTTTCTGTTCTAATTATGGTCCAGATAGAATGTGACTAATCTTGGCAGCAATGCAAACGAACATTCTGCAGGATTCCTAAGTTCTTCCCGGGGAAACAGACTGGGCCTCCATCCTGCCAGTACCGTCATCGTTGTCTAAAATGAAAAGGAGCGTGATCGGAAGGCGAGCACAGAGCTCTGAACACACCGTGCAATGGCTGTGTCCTCGCACAGTCAGCGTAATTACAAAACAAAGAGTGCAGGTACGAAGGCAGCCCGATGTGAGTAAAGAGGAAAAGGCTGCCTCACGGGAAGGCACCTTCCACCTGCGTGCTGCAATCGAGAAACTTGGTAGAACATACTGGAAAGGGGAACCTGCACTGCTCCCAACATGCTTGTTCCTCCTCATTTAGTCGATGGCTGCATGCTGCAGAGGGCCAGGGAAAAATGGGGGAGAAAAGGGAGAATGGGAGAGTCTACGCAAGAATGGTAACAGCAGCCAAGCAGGTAGAGGAAGAGGGCAGGAGGTGGTTTACAAATACATGTACCCCGGCATGGTGGCACAGATGACTTGCTTATGATGGGAGGTCCCTGGGAGGGAAAACTACGGGCAATGTGGGATTGTGGGTGGCAACTAGAATCCTAGGATTCTAGAACATCCACCGAGTAAGTGACTCTTGTCACCTAACTGCCCAAGAAAGTCATTTTACCTATCTTTAGCATGGAACCATTGTTCCCCTCAAGTGCATTGTTATTGCAATATATATAATATATGGAAATATATATGGGTAAATATATATATTTTACCCTTGGATGTCGGGGTAGTTGTGTTTGAACTGAACTCATTCCAACTTAACTGGCCTTTCACAGAAAGGTGTCATTTCTCAACAGAAAGTGGGGCACAGCAAGAACCCTTGGTTGGTCCCACACCTCCAAACTGAGATATCAAAATCATGGTACACAAGGAATCCAGTGGCCATTTGGGGAAGACAATGGCGACACCTAGAACCGAGTCCACCCCAAATCTCTGAAAGCCAGGCCAGCAGGTAACAGAGCCCCTGGGGGTACCAGGGTCTTTGGAAATTCTTCCCTGTACTCAACCTCAACCGATTAAGCCTTTCTCATGGCAGGGACCTAAATGAAATGAGAACAGATTTGCATCAATCCTTCAAAGCAACAGAAGAAGTCATTTGCGCAAACTGTTTAAGCTGTCTTGAATGGCCGGGCTTTTCCACATAAAGTAGATGACATCTTGACAATCGTGAGAAAATACCTGTGCAAGCTATTATAGCCTATTAATGAGTTTTTCTCACCTTTTAAAAAACACTTTCCTATAAATACCAGGCCCAGACATTAAACTTTTACAATCTGGAGTTAACCTTCCATATATATATATATATATATTTTTTTTTTTTTTCTGCCTCATATCTCATGCTGTTAACAAGAAAATTCAGTAGCAACAATATTGATTGCATGCTGCAGATGTGCTGTATTCCCTCAGAAAGTTTGTCATTTCAAACACTCGTACACAAAAATACCTCCGAAATACTCAGTGGTCAGACTAGTTTGGGTTTGTCGATAATCACTTTAGAACCTCTGGTATCCTGTGGTCTTCACTGTCTTTATAATGGCATCAAGTAAAGGTCACTGCTTAAAAGATTTTTTAATGGATTGTCATCCGCCAGAGAGTTGAAGCTCCACACAAAAAAGGAAAAAGAAAAAAAAGAAAAGAAAAAGGAAAATGTTGATGCGCTGTTCCCTACAGCTGAAACAATATGAGTTAAAAGTTTGAAACCAAACTACTAGGTCTAAGCTACTGAGAAAAATAAACTAATTGTGCTAAATCCAGGCTCAAGTAGTAGCTGACTTGAAAGACAGCTGAAAAGCCACATCAACTCTAACCCTACCGCCCTACTTTCAAATGTGCCTAGAGCGATTTTTACTTTTTTAAAAAACTTCTTTTATCAAGTTCTCAGCTTTAGAATTATGCCGGTTTCATATACTTCCGTTGTCAAAACAAATAAAAGTTGGAGCGAAAAAAATAATAGTGACGGCAGCGGAATAAAACCCAGGAAGCTGGAAATATGAATTGTAAATGATAGCTTAAAAAAATGGGGAGCCATGTTTAAGGGAAGCTAGAAAACTGACTAGATATTTTGAAAATTGGTAAATAAGGGGAAAGAAGCAATCACTTATCCTGCCTTGCCCATGCACACCGCTTCCTCAGGGAGATCATTAAATAGGGATGAAGACGTGCTTTTCTTTGTGGGAGAATGCCTGACAATGAAGGAAGAAGGAAGGACAGAATGGATTAGAACATCACTTAGTGAATTAATGGGTCTGGACACAGTGATCGTCAGTGGCAGCAAAATCCATGCAGTGAGAGGCTGATGGAGGCTTGGTCATGGTTGAGTTGAGTGGCTGGTGTTATCACAGAAAAGGACACGGGATGTCTCCAGATGGAAGGACAAAAAAAAAAAAATTGAAAAATAAAAAAAAAAGTAAGCTCATTGAGTCTCCAGAGCTAATGCTACATTATAGGAAATGTAGAGAACAGAGGGGGTGGTGCACTTGGAATCTCCATTCTTGATGTAACCTACAGAATCCACAATGTGGAATGCTCTAGTATAGACTCCCCAAGTCGGCAACACTGCCCCCTGGGGGAAGACGCTGGAATGGCCCAGGGCAGTGGTAGTAATTAGCCTTGGGTGCAATTGGTGTGTGTGTTGGGGGCGGCGGGGGGGTAATGAATGAAAATAAGGAAATGGAAAATAAGGCATTGGGAGCACCCGGGTGCGGCGGGGGGGGGGGGGGGGGGGGGGGGGGGGGGGGGGGGGGGGGGAGGGGACTGAGCAATTTTTTTTTTCCTGAAATATGGGCAGGAAGCCAGTAAGTTTGGGATTCTATGCTCTAAAGGACAAAGGACCTGTCTTCTTCAACAAACCAATTAAAGAGGATAAAAAGAAAGAGGCAGCTATGGATTAGAAAATATTTATGTGATATAGCAACCAAATACAATACATGGACCTCATTTAAATCCTTATTTAAATAAGCCAACTAGCCAGGCATGAGGGTGCACACTTGTAATCCCAGTACTTGGGAGACTGAGATTGGAGGTTCGCAGCCAGCCTCAGCTACTTAGTGAGGCTCTCTGCAACTAAGTGAGACCCTGCCTCAAAAATAAAGAATAAAAAAATAAGACTGGGGGATGTAACTTGGAGGAGGAATGCCCCTGGGTTCAATCCCCAGTACTGCAATAATAATAATAATAAATAAAATAAAAATAAATAAATAAGTAACCCAAGTATTTTTAAACAGGTAATGGGAGTAGTGATCAAGAATGAATATTGGATGAGATGAAAAAATTATTACTTTTTAAACATAAACATGGTTTTATTTTTTTAAGAGTGCATATCTTTTACAGATATACTCAATGATGTATGGATCACATGATATAATGTCTGGGGTTTGCTTCAGATGGATCTAGAAGTGGTTGGAGGAGATGGGGCATAAATGAAACAGAAAGGACTATGAGTTAATGATTACTGAAGAGACTTAATGGGCACATGAAGGTGCATTATATTAGTTTTGTTAGTATATGTTTGCAATTTTCCATACTGAAAAGTTTAAAATTCAAGAAAGAAAGAAGAGAAATATGGGGAGAAGGAGAAGGAGAGGGAGAAGGAGAGAGAGAGGGAGAGGGAGAAAGAAGGAGGAGGAGAAAGAAGAAGGGGGAGGAGGAGAAGAGAAGAGGAGAGAAGGAAGGAAGGAGGAAGGAAGGAAGGAAGGAAGGAAGGAAGGAAGGAAGGAAGGAAGGAAGGAAGGAAGGAAGGAAGGAAGGAGCTGGGGTTGTTAGTGGTGGAGGTTGGGCCAGGTGAATGGCAAAGAGAGGAGAAGGCAAGGAAGAGGGGAGGGAAGAAGGAGGAAGGAATGAAGTGAAACATGCAAAAGATCCAATCAGTATTCCCCACCAGCAGGCATTAATGACATGACGAAGGTTCCTTTTGAGAGGAGCTTCTATAGAAAAAGATGAAACTAGAAACTAGAAAGCAATACCCATGGTTCAAAGCAGAACAAACCCTTCACAAGTATTTTGTAAGATTTTACACAGAAGTCAAAGGGATGGGACAACATGAACCACCAGATAATTACCAAATGCACTTGTCATTAGAATGTTAAAGATAATAAAATGTAGACTTAAGGATACACTCCCAAAGCCAGAACATCCACAAGAATAGCAGAATTTTTAGGTATGACTTTGAACCAAATATAGTAATGAATTCTATGAAATTTTGAAAAAAAAAATAAAGAGTACAATAGAAATACAATGTTAAAAAAAACTTGAAAGAAAAGAAAAGGGGGAAGAACCCATCCTTCTGGAGTGTGAACCATGAGCATGGGTATGCTTACACCCCAGCTCAGAAACTGGACTGTATTTGTCCTGGGCCTGACTGTGCTGCTACCCCTGAGGACCTTACTGGAGAATTGTCTGGAGCTCCATTAGCACTAGCAGAAAGGGGGCGGGGAGAGCAGAGAAGGACGTGTACCAAATCCAGCAGGTCTTTGGTTCAAAAAGCAAAATGGCTGACACCAAAATAATGAGCCACCTTTTCAAAAAAGCAGGTGTCATAGTCAGGTATGGCGACACATGTCTATAATCCCAGTACTTGGAAGGCTGAGACAGGAGGATTGCACGTCCAAGGCCACCCTCAGTAATTTAGCCAGGCTCTCAGCAACCTAGTGAGACCTTGTTTCAAAACAAAATGATTTTTCAAAAGGGCTGGGGGTGTAGATCAGAGGTAGAATGAACCCTGGATTCAATTCCCAGTACCACCAAACACAAAAACGAGAAAAAAGCAGGTATCAGAGCTAGGCTTAGCGGGATCATAGCAGATAACCAGGGCCATGCCTTGCCTGGCTAGCAAAAGACATTTCAGCTTTAGTATCTCCTCCCAGTAAGGAAGACCACTGAAGTACTAGACCCAGACCCAGTATGAGGTGGGGCTAGTGAATGGGCCTTGGGTTGGAAGCAATTGGCTGGAGAGATTGATCAAGAAGTCATGAACCATCCTGCACACATCCCAAGAGACGCACCCCAAGTCTGTAGACCTGGCCTACAGACTTCTCAGAGGGAGAGTGACACAGCAGAGTGGACGCTGGGCTGCTGCGGGAGCGGATAGGTTCATCTTTGGAAAGTATTCTACCCAAGAATCCCAAATATGCTGATGTCCGTATTTTAAAAGGCTCCGGCCACCCAGGAATGAGAATATCCGAGGAACTCCACAGAACATGGAGGGCCAAGCACCTGGAAATAGAACATCTGCAAATTAGTCTCCCTGCTTTGATGTCAGCTCGCCGCTCTCTTCTCTCTCCACCCACAGAAATGGGTTTGGCTGTTGGCATTCTCTCTCTGTTATTGTCTCTCTCTCTCTCTTGTTCTCACACCCAGACCACACATACATTTCTCTCTCTCTCTCTCTCTCTCTCTCTCTCTCTCTCTCTCTCTCTCTCTCATCTTCCTCCCCTCTCACCTCTTTTCTGGCTTGCCAGATTCGCTTCTCCAGTTCCTCAGGTATCATTTTACCTCTAAAGGATACAGATTTAAGACTTTCAGTTATGTATAGTAGCTAACAGACAACAGTACTGCTTTCTAAGCAGTACAATTTTTTTTTCCCTCCACCCACCTGGCTTCCAGACCCCGTCCCCTTTACCTTCCATCTGTTTCCACAAAGCACACATTCTCGGTACCGATCCCAAGAAAGGAAGCTGCTTTCTTCATGGAGTAATGACACTGAATCACAAGGGGCAAGAGGAAGGGAGAGAGATGAATGCACAACAAGAAAAACATCATCGTTATTGTCTAAATGTGTGTGTGTGTGTGTGTGTGTGTGTGTGTGTGTGTGTGTGTGTGTGTCTTTTTAGGTGAGCACAATCTTTGGAACATCATTGCATTAAAGAAAAAAGAAAACAGTAATTTAATTGAGCTTCTTAGTACAGTGGCTAAGAACATTGACTCTGGGGTCAGAGAAAACCTGGCTTATGAACAAATAATGCACACCCTCTGAGCCTCAGTTTGCTAATCTATAAAGTGGCCATATCAGGAATGATATTCCATCAGCTCATGATAGAGTGAAACGGGATAATAGACATAAAGGGCTTACACGGAGACTATCACATGGAGCAAAGCCAGTCACTGGAGGTCACTGGATTCCATAACGTGGAGAAAAGTTTCTCTTGATGCCACTAATAAGACTCCATATTCATGGAAACTTAAAAGAATCTAGTCCACTGCTGACTCAAAACTCTCCAAGGAGAAACTCTAAGGAGAGAAGAGGACTGTATCTCCAAGATTGCAATCATGGGCTCGAGAAGAATTTAATTATTTCCAGCAGCAAACAATGGAATACAAATGCCGATCAGACACTTGACTAATCTTATTGAATATTGAATGCCAGGCCAAAAGTAGACATGCAGGAATGTGGCTAAAATCCTAAGAACAAAGATGGTATTAATTTATAGACAAATGATTTTACTCAGCTGTGGCATGGGTGAGACTAATAGATGGCCCTGGAATTAGGTTTGGTCTGCTTCTTATTGGCAAATAGTAGTATATACTTTAGATTTTTGGGCCTCCCTCCCCCACCCCTACCACCACATGGAGCCTATAAAATAATTAGCATGTGAACATTGGCGATGTCACTCCTTATATATTAGCGAGGACAGGTGGTCAATTAATTCTTTTTCATGCCAGAAAAATGAAGGTGCTAAAGGACATTATTGCACCAAAAAAAAAAAACCTGAGTAATTTAATTTGTAGGTATGAATACATTAGAAGAGTAGTCATGCCTTCACACTTTACTTGATATATTCCCTCAAATGTGGTAATTTTTTCCTTCTTTTGTCAAGAGAGTTTTATTGGGAGCTCTTTTTTTTTTTTTTTTCAACTCTGTAAAAATAAGATGCGGAGGTAACACCATCAGGAAAAATGAAACCATCCTAAATAATTAATTTCCAAATACCAAAACGCCTGTCGGATGCATTTATTTCAGGTTGTTACAAGAACATATGCATATTGAAAAGTAATAATGGACATGAAAAGGTAATTAATTTTCTACTTGATCCTGCACCGGTTGGAGGTAATATGCCTGTATAGCTACGCTGACATAGCTAAGCTGAATTATTTCTCATCAGAGATTTGAGTTCTGGCAACCAAACAGCTATTGATTTCATAATAATAAATGCAAGCCTACCTCCTCCGACATCTGACTATAAGGAAAAATCACAGCATTCTGCCCCTGAGAAATAGCGAAATATCTCTGACCAAGAGATCCCCTGAATAAAAAAACTTAGAATAAGAATAGCTTCAGCAGAGCTGTCTTTTCAGCACCTCGGGGGCAAAGTACAGCCCAAAGTCAATCTGGAGGGGTTAGGGACAGGGCAAAAGAAAAAGATGTGCAAAACTGAAGCCTAAACATCTGAAAGCCTCAGAGAAAGAGAGAGCGCTGGAAGACGGAAAGAAAGAAAAGGCGGTGCTTCAGACATGCTGAGTAGCTTCAAGGAAAGGAAAAACCTGGAAGGCTGGAATTCAGAAGTAACAACTGCATTTAGAAACAAACTCGGGTTGTTCTTATCACTGGCAAAAGATAAGTCAGTTGTTCTAAGACCCAACCTCTCTGTAGGTTTCATAAATCTACAGAAGGCGCTAAAGTCTCTGCGGGTCCTCATTCCTATACAGATAAAACAGCAAGTGCTACATGAAAGACTGCATTGAGCCCAAGTTTTCCTTTCTGCTTCTGCAAGGATTTTTTTTTCTATGACCTTGGATTTTTCAATGAACTGCTGCTTTCCAAACTCTATGTGCCCTGGACACTTGGACTCCTCATGCTGACTAATTCAATGTTCAAATTACCTGGTAGGGAGAGTGGAGTTTCTAAATATTGCACTTAAGGGGAGGAAGGAAAGAAAAATCCAGAGGGTTTCTCCAAAAACACACAACTGGTTCAAATCCTAAAGGGACAAGAACCAGAATCCAGAGAGATGGACTCCAGTCTACTACTCTGCAGGGCATCCTAGGTAACCCTTGGGTGTCTGTTGAGAAGGGCAGGGATAACATCCCACCTCAGCTCAGTGAGGCTCCCAGGAGGCAAAGTTTACACAGGAGCAACCCTGAGATATGCATCCTATTCCAGACTATCTTCAATGTGTATCCTAGACCATCCTAGATATGCATTCTAGACTATCTTACACATGCATCCTAGGCAATCCTAGACCATCCTAGACATGCATCCTAGACCATCCTAGACATGCATCCTAGACCATCCTAAATGTACATTCTAGACCATTCTAGATGTGCATTCTAGACTATCCTACACATGCATCCTAGGCAATCCTAGACCATCCTAGATGTGCATTCTAGACCATCCTAGACATGCATCCTAGACCATCCTAAATGTACATTCTAGACCATTCTAGATGTGCATTCTAGACTATCCTACACATGCATCCTAGGAAATCCTAGACCATCCTAGACATGCATTCTAGACCATCCTAGACGCATATCCTAAATCATCCTAGATGTGCATCCTAGACCATCCTAGATGTGTATCTTAGACCTCTCACACCTCCAGCCCAGGCTCTGCTGAACAGGAACTGGTCCCAAGTGAAGAGTTTCTCTTTTACCCTCACTTTCCACTGACAGACAAGGATCACTACTTCACGCTGATTCCCAAAATGAGTTGAATTACTCAGGAACTTTACAAACCTAGGGATTCTACCTGCCCAAAGGAGTTCACATCAAAGTGCTAATTAAGTTACTACTTTCCCCCAGAAGTCCCCTTTTCTTTGCCACTTAACATTGGAGAAGCTAATTTGAATATATTGGCAGCACAGGGCTCTCTATCAGATTTTTCTACCTACAGTTGGATGAGAATCCAAAGCTAAACCTCCTTTAGCAGTAGGCAAATACATTCTACCTGTGATGGTGCAAGACAGAGATAGGGTCATCTGGGGTAGCATGACAACTGGGAAAAAAAATCACCAAATAAGACAGTAGGGGAATATAACCCCTGAGCCATGGACCAAACACCTAAAAGAAACAATGGAGGTATAGCAAAAGACTACTGCAGAACTTATAACTGATAAACACAACATTTTTTACTTTATTTTATTATTTGTGTGTGTGTGTGTGTGTGTGTGTGTGTGTGTGTGTGTGTGTGTACCTGGGGATTGAACCCAGGGGCATTCTACCTATGAGTTACACCCTCAGCCTTATTTCATTTTTTCATTTAGAAATAGGATCTCACTAAGTTGTGGAGGACCTCATTAAGTTGCTAAGGCTGGCCTCAAACCTGCAATCCTCCTGTGTCAGCCTTCCAAACTGGGATTACAAGCATGCTCCACAATGCCTGGCAAGGCATTCTTTCATTCTTTTTCTTAACTTAATAGTGGATTGATTTGTTATAATAAGTAGTGAAGGTGGTCATTAGAATATAAATTAAAGTAATGCAAATGCTACAGCCAAGTCTCTTTGGCAGACCAGAGAAAGAAATGAGCTATAAAGTGAAATCTGGAGGGAGAGGGTGAAAACACACATTCAAAGTTAGTGTGCTCCCAGGGATGGAATTTTCCTGAGCAATTCACACCCAGTTCTTGGGTTTTCTGACTCCAACTTCTGCTGGCTTGTTAGCCACAGTGTACATTTTGCCTCTTTTTGGAAACTGGAAACACACACACACACACACACACACACACACACACACACACACACACACAATCTGAGTTCTGGCTTTGCTCTGGCATGAGGATTCAGTTTCTTTTCGCTCTCAATTCACCAGCCACACCTGGGTCACTGATCTTTCCCAGGTGTAATTTTTATTCTAAGCTTTGTTATGATCCCCCCCCCACCCCACTCCAGGGCAGTTATGCCAGGAAAGAACTCCAGCAAGTTTTAAACCAAATGAAGAATGAAAAGGGCAAAAATGCTGAGCCAGTGAGAGGAGCCCGATTTTACCAGCTTTCTCGGGATTAGGGTTGGCAGTCCAAACACCAAAGGGTGTTTGTATTTCTTTCTTCCTTTCTCTCTCTCTCTCTCTCTCTCTCTCTCTCTCTCTCTCTCTCTCTCTCTTCCTCCCTCTTCCTTTATTTTTTTTTTTTTTGGTGCTAGAGATTGAATTCAGGGGTATTCTTCCTCTGAGCTACATCTCTAGTCCTATTTATTATTATTATTATTATTGTTGTTGTTGTTTTATATATATATATACATATATATATATATATATATATATATTTTTTTTTTTTTTTACCAGAGTGTCACTAAGTTGCAAAGGCTGGCCTCAAACCTGCAATCCTCCTGTCTCAGCCTCCCAAGTACTAGGATTACAGATGTGCTCCACCACGCCCAGCTGGAGCCCTGCATTTCTGATCTACCAAGGTCCATCAGACTGAAATATCCAGGCTGGGACCTGGAGAGAGAAACACTTTTCCATAATGATCCCAATACCCAACAGTCTCCTCTGGCTACAGAAAGCACATCCCAGGAAGAAGGGTTCTGGTGGTTGAGTTAAGGGTCTGAGTAGACACCACCTCCCAGGCGATGCCTCCCAGGTGCCTCCTACCATGAACATCCCTCTTTGCACTCAGAACTGAAAGGAAAGGTTAGACGGGGCAGGAGGAAAACAGGAGGGGGGCTGGGTTCCCTCTACTCTGGACCACTTAGGGCACAATTTGTTCTTTTGCAATACTAAAGTAACTTTCAATCTTAGAAGAAATTAGAATTGGTAAAGCCCTGCTGGAAGTCAAAGAGAACTTGCAGATTTGTCCACCTAATTTTTTTTACATCAGTATTTCCCTCAAAGGTGAAGAGGCTAAGTGCCTCCTGACAGACACCTGGAGAGTAAGCACTGGCAGAAGGACAGAGCAAAAGGGGAATAAAAGAACATTCTAGATAAGACTGCCCTTGAACTGTGCTGTCCATTTCCACACTATTAGTAATAGCTCATCGTTTTTACTATCTATGATGTTCCAGATTGGGAGTGTAGCTCAGAGGTAGAATGCCCCTACGTTTAATCTACAGTACAAACAAAGCACCAAACACTACTGGGTGCTTGCTGGATTGCTTTAATGGTCCCAGTTGCTCACTGCTGTCTGTATCCAGGCCCTTTGCCCGGTGACTTTGCAGCAGGTGACTCCTGAAGAGGTAGACTCGACTGTCCTACATCTCAGATCTGGGTTCCAAGATGTGACTGACTGTCACGAGAATGAGGCTGAAGTGATAAGGTGCCAGTTCTGAGGCTGGGACTCAAGGGGACTGCTGTGTCTCCATGCTGCTCCTCACCTGCACCTTTGCCACCTAGGCTGCCCGCTGGAGGGCAGGGACACAGGGGACACAGACGAGCCACTGGAGCTCCCAGCTGAGCCGCTCCGACACCAGCCATGGGCCGGCCAAACCCTGGACACGCTAAGGAGCTCAGGCAGGAGCAGCAGAACGGCCCAGCACCCTGAGGCTTGTAAGCGATAATATATTACACAGTTCTATTATACTGGGTTTGTGGATAATTCTATTAGATACAAGAACGAAAGGATACACTCATTTTTACAAATTAGGAAACTGAGGCATGGAGAACTTAATCAACTTATCCAAGGTTGCTCTGATGTCAGTGATGGAGATGGAAATTGGATCTGGGCAACCTAGCTCAAAGCCAGTGCAATTACCCACAGTGTGACCTTCTATTTTAGTGAAGAAAAACGTAAGAGAGGAGATTGTAGCAACATCCAATTGTGTGTGTGTGTGTGTGTGTGTGTGTGTGTGTATGTGTGCATGCCTGCCTATGTGTTCGATGTTCATTGTTACTGGATATATCTCCCTTTCCCTTTGAAAATGAATATATAAATGTCTGGCATTAGCGAATCAAAGCAATTTTACAAGGAAATGTGAGTAGAAAACATAGCAGGAGACCAGTAGTGATCATCTAAGTCCTAATATACAAAAACACTAAAAAAAAAAAAAAAAAAGAGAGACTAACAGAGAGAGCAATTTCAAATGAAATGTTCTTTCCTCAAAGAAAACACTACAGACTATCAATTTTAAATAAAAGTGATGAACAGAATTGGATGGCTAGGGATTGCAATCCCAGACCCATCAGAATTTCCCTCGGAAGGTAATGTCATGGTAGACGTAGGCACATTAATCACACACGGGTAGGATACAGTCGCAGCAGGAGTCCTCAAACAAGTGAGCCCTTTTAAATAATGCATTCTCAGGAAAAAAATCTATAGCTGATAACAAGAATAATGTTTTACCTCTGCAGATGCGAAAAGGATTAATCTTGGCAACCCAGACAGCCCCTTTTCCTTAATATCAGGACAATATTTGTATCTAGCTAAATTCATTGCATACATATTGGACACTGAACCACCTGCGAAAACAAAATGAACATGTCATATTTATAGCATGAAGTTATAGCACCCAAAGTACCCAACCCCGTGGAAAGCAAGCATGCCCATGACTGCTCTAGTCAAACGAAAATCCACTGTGAGATGTTTTATCCTATGGCTTTCATTTCCACCCCATGACTCTGAATATTCCATTTATACCCTCCTTCACCTCCAACTCTAAGACTGTTCAATCTCAGCACAGAGACAATTTGGACCTCTTATCTCATTCCAGGGTTTTCCACACTTAAAGTTAAAATCTATGAGTGCGAGACTTAGGGCCAGTATCCATGTCTCTATAATTAATAAGAATCTTTCTATCTCTCACCTGATCGATAAAAATGAAATGAAAATATGTGCTCATCTCTGCCTCCAAAAGAAGACTGTGGGATGAACAAATGCACTTTAGAAACATTTTCGAGTAAAACTGGTTTAAAAATGGAGGAGCTGGTTGTGGTGGTACAAGCCTATCATCTGGTACTTTGGAGGCTTAGACAAGAGGATCGCAAGTTCAAGGCCAGTCTCAACAACTTAGAAAGAGCATGTTTCAAAATGAAAAATAAAAATGGCTGGAAGTATAGCTCAGAGGTGAATGTCCCTGGGTTCAATCCCCAGTACAAAAAAAAAAAAAAACAAATAGATGTACACCTTTCCAAACTCCCAACAGCAGATAAATTCACTGGTGTTAGATATAAGTCCTAAATTGTAGATATCTCATTTGTTAAGTGTTGTATGTCATTTATTTAGCTTGTATGCAAAATATTATCACTGTGGAGGAAGGCACAAGCTATATGTGCTCACCAAGTAGAAACGTTAATATCCGACTTTATATAATGTGTTCGTCTGCAAGGAGTTGTTCCCGAAATGAATAAAGATCGAGATTCTCCTAGCGGAGGGGTGACGGCAATAACTAGTTGTACTCACCTGGGTTAAATATTCCATCCCCTTCTTTCCAGCCAATACATTCAATCATTTTCTTCAGAACCGCTTCTTCCACTAACAGAAACACTGGGGACACCTCATACGTATAACTAGATAGATATAAAAAACACTTCACTTCTATGACTAGAGTCAAAACATCCTTTTGGTGTTCCAAGAAATGCACATAGAGTTTTATTGAACCATGTAGCTGCTGAGAGAAGGGAAGCCTTTGGAAATGGATCCATTGGAAACAGAATCACTCCATCGTGGTATCACTGCTCATGGTTAGAGAAATGCTAGTGGCTGGTGGCCCAAGGGACAGGTGACCTACTTCAGCACACTTAGTTTCGAAGACACCTTCAATCCCACCAGGAGAGAAAGTGGCAGGACATCGGGGTTCTTCCTATCAGCCACAGGCAGTGGCCATTTCACTCTTTGGGTACTTTGGATACTGCATTGGATGCTGATGTGGGTTAACTAAAAGCTGCTGTTGCCTTGGTAACCAGGTTTTATAAGGTCACCATTGTGAGGAGGCTAACAGCTCTACATATTCTGTGTGGAGACTACCTACCTAGACTGGGGCTTCCTCTGCCACCCTACCTGTATTTGTGCAGACAGAAGTGTTCTGGGGGACATCTTATCATGTCTTATCATGTGATGATTTTACTGCAGAGCTCTATCCCCTGGCAGTGAATGATTTGTTGCTCTTAACTGCAACTCTGTTATCAGAGAGCCTTGCTATACCAGCCTCGTTGGGGATTGCCTGAGCTACAGGAATCTGCCTCCCCATGGTCGCACCCCTTCCTGTGGCAGTCCACGCTAGGTGGCTGGTCACTCCAGAGATCTCTGTGGGGTGGCCAAGATTGTCACTGACCTCCTTCCCATTCTCCCAACGGCTCCTGTGATTCCAGGGGTACCCCCGGTGAACATTCCACCCACTGAACTCCATCCCGAGTGGCTTCCCAGGAAACCCAAACCCCATCAGCCACCATGCCTTGTTTTGTAATGTTGTGAGTCTCCAGATAACTTGAAGGTGGCTAAACGTCTCTAATCTCCTTCTCAATTAGGTGATTATGTTAAATTGTATCTGAATAAATGTGTACTCTAAATATGTAGGCTAAGCAGATGCATTTAGATTTATAGTCACAGAATTTGATGCAATTATTTTAACATCTGGAAGGGAAAACTTTAGGATGGAGGCCAAAAAAAAAAAAAAGAAAACTTACTACATATCACCAGTCAATGTGCCAAGCACTCTACAGATACTGTATCATTTTAAAAATAAGATAGGTTTTGTTTTCAACCATGCTATGAAAAGTTTACGCATACCAGGAGTGTGAAAAAGCATATATGCTTATGTGTACCTAAACTATAAATATAACAATTGTTCTTTTTTTTAACAAAAAGAATTAGGATTAAACCTGTCATTGAAAACTAGCTGGACTCTCCGCCCTTGGACTCGGCCTGCAGATAGAGGATAGGGTGCTGCATGTAGCATGTCTTCTGGGGCTACATTTTCAGTGGATGGTTCATTTTACCAAAGTTTAATTCTTATTAAAAAAAACTCTAAGTATTTCAGATTAAATAACCCATGCAAGGAGTTAGAAAAACCTCTGACATACAAGGGTTCACAGAGTTGTGTAATTTTATTGTCCTTTATGACTTATCTACTGCTTCTTCTTCTTCTTCTGTCCATCGTAACTCTATGTGTGCCCTCATTAGGACACCACAACATCTCCAAGGTCACCAACGGCACCCATGTGGCTAATCCAGTGACCACTCTTCAGTCTTGGTCTCAGCTGACTACTCAATGACATGTGACACTAGACATACTCCCTTCGTAGCTCCCTCTTGATTTCTTCCTTCTTCTCTCTCTCTCCTGTTGGCTGATCCTATGACTCCTCACCATAGAACGTTAGATGTCCTCAGGGCCTGATCCTGAGCCCTCTTCTCTCTCTATGCTGTACTGTCTTCATGACAGTGGTGTCCATCCTGGCTGCTCATTAAAATTATATGTTGAGCTTTGCAAATATATCAGTGCATAGGGTACACACACAGAAATTCATATTTAATTGATCTTGGTTAGGATCCAGGCATCAATTTTTAAAAAAATTTTCCTAGGTTCTAGGTTTGAGAATCACTAGCTTAGGAAATCTCATCCCTGCCCACTATTCTAATGGCCACAATTTCACCAGTCACTTTGCACTTATACCTTTCCTGTAGATATCAAAATTCCAGGCCCACATAGCTCTCGGCTTGTATTTTATATGTATCTCTCTTCTTGGAGAGCTCAAAGTCACTGAAAACTCACAATTGAACACTGAATTCTTGATCTTGCTTCTTCCACTGTGAACTTGAAAATTGGTTCCCTCCCTCATTGCAACTTATACCCATGAGTAACAAGACCCTGAAACAAATATGGCAGTCTGAAACCCAGGCCTGATCTCAGAAACTCTCTTCTTATTCTTATTTCTAAGATCCAACATATTATCTGGTCATTTATGTTTTATCTTCCAAACACACTGTTTCTATCTATTCCTTCTACTTCTACCTAAGTCCAAACTACCATCGTCTCTCACCAGACTATGGAAATGCCTTTCTAATTGGTTTCCAATGTACCCTCCATATATCCAGCAATCTTTGTAATATCAAATGTGACCCAGTGATTTAGAAACCCAAGGGCTTTTTAATGTGCTTAGAATAACTCTAGACATGGTCCACAAGGTGCTCCTGCATGTCTGGCTTCTGTCTCTCTCTCCAGCCTTATCCTTCACTACTTATCCTGTTGTTCTACCAGCTGCACCCACACTGACCTTTCTGTTCACAATATATATCATGAAGACTCCCACCACAGGGCCTTTGTACATGCCATCCCTCTACAGGGATCTCACCCTCCACATTTCACCTAGTTAACTCTTACTCATCCTTCCCCTCTTAGCTATCGCCTTTGCAAAGAAGACTTTCCAGAGCTCACAACTAGGAAAAATTTCCCCATTTATACTTAGAGCATCATGCACCTCTCACCATGACAGTGTGAATTTTATACGTATACCATTTGAACTAGCATGTCTCTTTCAGTGGATTTTATGCCTCCTGAGGGCAGACTCAAGGCTTCTTTTAATTCAGTCTCTGTAGCACTTTGCACAGACCAGGTGTCCGATGCAGGAATGAATGAGAAGTTATTCAATCTACTTTCTTTTCTGGTGAAGATAGTCAACAAGACCCATCTCACCACACCAATATAGAAATCACACAGCCCTGGAATACAGCTAGGCATCCTGAGACTATTCCATTATGGACACAATTAAACAAGGGAAACCATCACACACAGAAATCCATACAACAAATTTTGTCTGTTTATGAAAACATCTCTCATCCAGTAACATGGCACTTACATGCTTGGGTTTAAGGCTTCTGTCATAAATCGGGCCGCCAAGGAGTAATAATCAAGGCCAGCATACAACTGGTTGAAAAATCTCGGGTGGTCTGTAAATTTAAAACAAAGTTCTCATCTATGCGACAATTGAAAGGAAAGAACCTGTCGATGCAGCAACAACATAAATGGACCAGACAATGAAAACAGCAAGGCAAAAAAAAAAAAAAAAAAGAGTACACAGAGGATGGTTCCAGGTATATGACATTCAAAATCAGCAAGGCCACCCATGGAGATAGAGGTTAGAATTCTATCTACATTGGGATGGAGACAGAAGTTAGAATTCTAGTTACACTGGGGAAGGACTAGTTGATTGGATAGGGCTTGAGGAGCCTCTGGGGCGCTAGAAATGGTCTGAATTCTGGTGTAGGTGGCAGTTCCTTCCTTCCTTCCTTCCTTCCTTCCTTCCTTCCTTCCTTCCTTCCTTCCTTCCTTCCTTCCTTCCTTCCTTCCATTTGTTTGTTGGTACTAGGGATTGAACCCAAGGGCTTTCTACCTTTGAGCTATACCCCCAGCACTTTTTATCTTTCATTTTGAAACAGGATCTCTCTAAGTTGATGAGGGTCTCGAGGGACTCACTCCAAGTTGCTGAGGCTAGCCTCAAATCTGTGTTGAAAATTCTTTCTATTAAACAATGTTTTTATGTAAAACTTGAGCAGTGTCTTTTTTGGGAGAGAGTGGGGGGCAATTAGGGATTGAACTCAGAGGCCTTCTATGTCTGAATTATACCCAGACATTTTCGTTTTTATTTTGAAGTAGAGTCTCACTAAGTTGCTGAGAGCCTCACTGGTCTTGAACCAGCAATCCTCCTGTTCAGCCTCCTAAGTACTGGGATTACAGGCACAGGCCACCACACCCAACTTTGAGCAGTCTCTCCAGAGCTCTGACTTATGTGTTTCCCTTTTCTACGATGCACATCCCCCTAGAGCCCTTGCAGAATGGATCTGAGCCCTGGGTATCCAAGCACCACAGCCTGCTGCCTTCATCTTCTGAAACTATCAATATTAACTTCCCTCACTTCAAAGGCATCTCACTCACCTACGGGGTTCACCACGGGCTGCTGGCTAGGAGTGGCCTTCTTATTTTTCAGAAGGGACAGTGTGACTAGCATTATGTAGACTCATCGAGCTACATAATGACTCATCAAGCTACTTGCACACTCTCTGATTCAACTGACTTCAAGCACCGTCTCCTTTAAGACTCAAATAACGTCTAGTTCCCAATTTCTACTTATCTTTTTTTTCTCATATAAAAGGTCTCATAAAGGTTCTTGACTTTACACAGTGGGGATATTCTCACCAAACATCAGGCTAACGGGCTTGACATTCTCAGTCATGGGAAGCTCAGCGTGGCCAAGAATATAGAGGCGGGGGTCTAGTTTTAATTTTAGATATGTGGGAATCATATTTAGCTAGTGACCCCTCATTATGATGCACAGAATTTGGTTTGAGTGTTTTTCTTCCCTCTGTAAACTTGGGGTTCAATTAAAAAGAACCAAAAATCTCAAAAGAAAATGCCTTTTTCAATTAAAATATGGAAAACTTCCTCTGATCTGGCAAAGGAAATCAGAGTAATTTTAATAAGATTTTTTTTTAGTGCTGTGTTAATTTATGATTGATTTCCATGGTAACACTACGGCAAATATCCAGTAAACTGAAAAATCTACTGCACTAAATGTCATTCTACTTCTGACATGCACTGTAATAATAAGATATGTATCTCTGCTTCCGAAATGCTAACAGAGTTTTTGATACACACGCCAGACTTTCCCTGGGGAATATAATGCAATTATTTTTAGCCAGGATTTTATTATGTTCTTTCCACTAAATTTAGTCCAGTGTCAGGATTCACAAAGCACAATGCCTGTGTGGTTTTAAGCACTGGATTAGCTCCACAATTACACTGCAAAATGCAAATTTGGGGAAATTATTCTCCCATGTTTGAAACTTGCTCGCTCTGTGTCTAGGACATTAACAGTCAAGTTAAAAAAAAAAAAAAAAAAACATTGCAGTATAAAAATGAATTCATGTCACTGCACTACCCAAAGATCACAGTGGTTATGATAGGATAGTGGAATTATCCCAGAAAAAATTTACCACATATTTACTTTTTGATCCCACCAACTTTGGCAAAATAGCTTAATAATTAGCAACTGCCAAGAGTTCATCAGTGTCTTCCCAATAAATATATTCCTGTTTACCTTAAAGATGCCTTCTTAACCTGGCCTGGTGGCACATGCCTGTAATCCCAGTACTTGGGAGGCTGAGACAGGAGGATCACAGGTTCAAGGACAGTCTCAGCAAGTAGTGAGACTCTCAGTAGCCTAGCAAGACCTTGTTTCAAAATAAAAAAATAAAAATATGGTTGGAGGTGTAACGCAGAAGTAGAATGCTCCTAGGTTCAATCCCCAGTAACACAAAATGATGATAATAAATAATAATAAAAAAATTAAAAGGACTGTGTGTGTGGCTCAGAGGTAGAATGCTCCTGAGTTCAATCCCCAGTACCAAAAAAAAAAAATCCTTCTTGAACTTTTTTTTCTTTTGTATGTTCTGAGTCATAAAGATGTAAAACTCCTTAGCAAATTCATGTTGTCAAAATATTACTTATCAGCCTGGACAAACTTAAGAAATGATAAGTACCAGTAAAAATATATGGTCTTATTTACAAATAGAGGATGGGGATCAGCATGGATCAGATAATATTTAGTTAAACATCAATACCCGAAGTTTTCCTATCAATTTATCTGTGGCCTTGACCACAAATCTGGATTAGGGAGTAAACAGGCCATTGTTAAAACATCAGAACCACATTTTTAAAAAAATATCTAGGTTTCTCATCCCATAAACATGACTGTGCTCAGCTTTATTAAGAGGTAAATAAATGTTTTAAGAATATAAGAACTTGTCGGAGATGCAGACGAAGGAGGGAAACTGAAGGTCTTACTAGTTTTGACGCTGAAGCGAATGACGTCCTGGCAGAGTTTCAGAAGCTTGTCATGTGGCTCGCCCACCTCTCTCATCTCCAAGTCAAGCAGCTGTTTCAGCTGTTCAGGGGAATGCCACTCACACACCTGCAGGTCCAACAGCAACACGCGATTAACAGGGGACCCACCAAATCCCAGCGCCGAGTGGATAGGAGGAGGGCAGACTTCACCCTTACGCAGCTCCAGGGAAGTGTGAGACACAGATCTTTACATTCAACTGTAGTTCAGCACAAATGGGGCTAGGGGGCGGTAAGGCAGATGGTGTTGGACAAAGGAGGGGTCCCATCCTGGATCCGCGTGGTCAAACATTTTCTGGAGGAACCCATATCCAAGTTGTGATACAGAATAAGAGAGTAGATTAAGCAGAGGTTGTGAAATAAGGTGATAAGAGGGATATTCTAGAGAAGTAACAGGAAGGATAAGCCAAGGATAATCCTGAGGTTTCTTTCTTGGACACAAGATTTGATGGCGGCAAGAAGGAATTGCCTGGAAGTAGGGTGAAGAGGATGGCTGACTTTCTTTTTTCTTTTTATTTATTTATTTTTTTTTTCAGGACTAAAGACTGAACCCAGGGGCATTGAAACAAGGTCTCAATAGGTTGCTGAGGCTGGCTTAGAACTTGTGATCCTCCTGTCTCAGCCTACCAAGTACTGGAATCATAGGCCTGCGTCACCACACCTGGAAAATAATGAGTTTTGAGCTGATTTAGTCTGAGGCACCCTCAGAACATACCAGATGGGTGTCAGCTTGAGGCTCTTGGGCAAGATTGCCTCAAGGCTATCCCATGATTACGTTACAGAGGATGGAAGTCATGGTAGAGAGAGAACTACCAGGGAAAGGAGAAGGCACTCACCCACAGGGCAGCGTGTAGATGGAGCTGTGACTCATCGGGATACTTAAACCAACTCTGATTCAACTGATTTCAAACACAGTCTCCTTTAAGACTCAAACAACACCTAGTTTCAAATTTCTACTTATTTTTTTTCTCACATAAAAGGACTCATAAAGGTCCTTGACATTGCACAGTGCAAATATTCCACACCAAACCACAGGCACACCTAAGGAACAGGCGGAGGAGCTCACCTAGCAGGTGGAGGTCAGGTCAGAAAGGAAGAGAGACTCCTCGGGTTAGTGCCACCAAAACCAAGAACAAAGAACGTTTGAAGAAGAAGATATCGCCACTGCCAAATACCGCTGAGAAGCCAAACTAGAGAGACTGAGGAGTGTTCATGGGATTTATCAACAAGGAGGTGTTCTTGGCAGGAGCAGTTTGACTTAAGAGAGGTGGGGGCGGAGGCCAGATTGTGGAGAAGCAAGGATGTAGGAGGTGAAGAAGTAGAGGGAGGAGGGAGTGTAGACGCTCTTAAAAGTTTGGTTGTGGAGGGGAGGAGGGCAGAGCCAGAGACTGAGAAGACTAGGAGGTGGAAGATGGGGAAGCAGGAGGAAACAGCAGGTTGTGTTTGAGGTATGAAATTAAGCTGATGATATATCCATGACAGGAAGAGGTATATCAAAAGTGCCTGCAGCTACACTCAACATGGTCAAGCTCCAAATGGGATTCCGTGAGGGAAAATTGCAAGTCTCAAAAGGCTGCTTGTGACATGATTCCATCCACGTGACATCCTAGAAAAGATAAAAACTGTAGGGACAGAAAACAGACCAGTGATTTCCATGGACAAGAGGGGCAGGGAGAGGGTTGGTTATGAAGGGAATGTAGGAGGAGAAGGAACTTTTCTGTATCTTGATTGTGGTCATGGATACGTGACTTGGCAAAGTTCATGGAACTGTACACGAAGAGGAGAAAATTTTACTGAGTATTAACTATAACTCAATTGTTTGAAGGGCACTAAAGGTAATCATCTCATTGTACGGAGGGATGTTATCTGCCCGTCACATTTTGTGTCCTCTTGAATCTCAGACAACGTAGGTTAAGTTAGTTAGGTATAAAAACCTCACCTCCCTCCTCCAACCCCAAAAAGCTTTCAATTCAACTTTGCAGGGATGAACAGTCTGACATTCACTACAATGTGATCAACTTGTGGGGTTTAGTTGATAACTTAGGATCCCAGCCTCATTTTCATATTATTTTCTATAAGTCCCCCTAGATGAGCCCTTCTTTCCAAAAAAAAAAGTTCCCCTGCCTTGTTAAATACATCTTACCCTTTTTCAAGGTTCTTTCCATTATTTCCTCTCTTGCTTTCTTTAACATCCCTAGAGATGAGCATTCCCCACTCCCAATTTCGCTCTACCCACCCAAATCTTACTTAACCTTTACACTCTTCTCCATTGTCTAAAGTCCCTCTTATGACCTGAGTACTCCCTAGCTTCTGCAATGAGAGAAAATATATTACCCTTTACTTTCTGTGACTTGCTAATCTCATTTAACATAATGTTCTCCAGATCCATTCATTTTCCCGCAAATGACATCATTTTGTTCTTCTTTATTGCTGAGTAGAATTCCATTATGTATATATCTCATAATTTTGTAATACATTCATCTGTTTATGGACACCTAAGTTGGTTCCATAATTTGACTATTATAAATTATGTTGCTATAAACATGGATATGCATGTATTATACTCTCCATCAAAGCTCTAACTGCCAAGTCTTCTAGGAAATCCTAAAAGCCTGCCCCAAAGTCCCAGCATTTATCACCTTCTTACTGGGACTCCCTGTTCTCTTTTCCAGTGAGAATTCATCCTTGCAATTAGATTATGAATTATGTTCAATGCCAGGCCTTTAGCTTGTGCTTCTTTATATCCTCCAGGGCTGAATATAATGCCTTGCCAGTAGATAACACTCAGTTAATATTTAATGACTGTATAAAGGCCAATTTAAAAAATACACTTGCCAAAGGAGCTGTGGGCTCCAAAACAAACTAGGTCAAAAGTATTTCACTAATACAGAGAAGATCAGAAAATACTCAATTATAAACATATCATCTAGATGAATAAGAAATCCCAGCAGCACTTTTTCCTTGAATGTAACTATTTCAAGTCCACAGGTCATCTCCATCTATTTGCCTATTAGTTTTCTCAAATGCACAAGACCAAAATTCAGAATAAATACCACCATATTCAAAATCCTTTAAAAATGATATTTATTTCCTGCTAATAGAAGTGTGGGAGAAAATCTCTCCCATATATTCATTTGTCAGAAATTGAAACCCAATATGAAAGTGATAAGTGTAATAAAAGATAATTTAGTGATTTTAAAAGCACATGGAGATTTTTATAGGCATCTAAAGCTGGACTGACCTGGATGTTAGTCCCAGCTCTAATACTTACCAGCATGTGATCTTGGGCAAGATATTTGAGTCCTCTGTGCTTCCCCTTCTCCCTCATCTTTAAAATGGGGATAATAAATCGTACCTATTTCATATGGTTTTTTAAAGGATTATACGGACTTGTGTATACAAATACACATGGAGTAGTCCTTAGAATAGTGCCTTGAATGTAGTAACTACTCCTGAGAGTTAGATATTATTAGTAGTAGTTCTCATATCAACTTGAACCTGAATCTGAGTCTTGAATTCAAACCCAGAATCAGTAATTGGTATCAGCCAAGGGTCACATTTAACGACCCGGGATTTCTAGTCTCAGCTCAGACAAGGTTCTGAGATGGACAGTTAGATAAATAAAAAAGAGTTTTCACAGATTTTCAAACTTCTGTTTGATTTTCACTAGCAAGATAAAGAATCTGCACAGGAAAAGAGAGAACAAAGTGTTTTAGAGAGTGTATAAATCAGAGCAGCAGATTATTTAGAATCCAGATTATTACCAAGGGCAGGGAGCTTTATTGCTGTGCTTTGGGGCTTTACCTAGTTAAACCCTGGGGTGTCAGCCAATCTCTCAACAAGTTATGGCTGACAAGGTCACTAGTCAACCCTCCAAGGGAAGCAGGCACACAAGGTAGGGGCCAGGGAAGAAAATGACCCAAACTTTGATATCTGGGCATCCCAAGCCAAATGTACAGATAAGATGATACGAAATCTTGAGTTTCTTGCTTCTATTAAATAAAGCCATACAGATATGGAAGAAATCTCTTCTTCTCATGTCTGGGATTTCTTCCTGCCTCAGCCTTCTGAGTAGCTGGGATTTACAGGTACACCTGTGGTGTGCCACTATACTCAGCATTTCTTATCAGTTACTTGTTTACCTTCTCATTTACAGCGGTGGCTTTCAAAACCACCTCTTCCATGATCAGCCTACAGGCATCTTCAACAAATTTTTCTCCTGCTTTTGCATCTGTTGTAGGGCCGTTCAGTACAATCCCATCCACAACAATGGCACTCTTCTTACTTGGAACCATCTCGTGCTCATCAATATCTCCTAGAAGCACACAAACAAATTGTGTTTGAGAGATCATCTAATTAGTTTACACAACAAAACACAAGCAAAAGAAAAAACACAAAAAGATCACTAGCCCAGCTCCAAATGGCTTTTATTTTTTATTTTTTAATTTTTTTGGTACTGGAGATTGAGCCCAGGGGCATTCTACTTCTGAGCTACACCCTCAGCCCTATTTCATTTTTTTTTTATTTTGAAACAAGGTCTCACTAAGTAGCTGAGAGCCTTACTAAGTTGCTGAGGTTGGCCTTAAATCTGAGATCCTCCTGTCTCAGCCTTCCAAGTACTGGAATTATAGGCATGTACCACCATGCCCAGCTACATATCTTTTTTTTTTTTAATACAATAAAAAAGTCACCATCTGGGACACTAAAGCTGACAATTTCTTCTGATACCCAATGGCATGACAGAATTAAGGAAATTACAGAAATCTCACAATCTACAGGTTGCATAAATCTACCTCACTACTGAGTCATCGCGTACAGTGGATACCCATCCATGCGGTATAATTTCTGGTCTGATTGGGGAGGGTGTATTGTGTACAACATTTCCCATGTTGAATGATGCTGACGTTGAAATAAATAATGTCTCCATTAACTAGATAGATGGTCACAAAGCAACCATCCCTACAAGAGAGGAAAACATTTGCAGGTCTTCCCATAAATGTACCAATACTTGGCATCAGATCCTTTCCTCAGATACCATCTTTCCTCCTACCACAGCAGGGTGAGGGGTACAAAGAAGGGAGCTGGACATTTGGAGGAAAAGGAGAAAGAGCCTTGTAAGTTTTACCTAGACTTACTGTCACCTCTATGCTGTAAGTATTCCCTTGGAATATAAAACAATGGCATTTGTTCTAACTTTCAGAACACTGAGCAGACAAATCCTATAACTGAAGGAGCAAGCCCCTGCCTTCATTTCCTTGTGCAAATTCACTTAGCATTTCTGAGCCCTAGGAGGAAGCTCTGGGCAGAAGTAAAGAAAATGGCACCAGGGCAGACACAGACAGTTTTCCTCCAGGAAGCAATACTGAATTTCTGGATGGAATACCAAATTGAATTTTCTAAAATGCCGTCCTGTATTTGATGTATCTGAACTACAGAAGGAACTGAGAGGGATCATCCGGTCACCTTCAAGAAAGTAAATATTGAAACCTTCAAAGGCGGACTGGTGGCTGCTTGCTTCCCGAAGGCCTGGCTCACATAAACGTGTTTCTCTAAAGGTGAGGACCCTCCTCCTTCAGGTGTATGTAGCTTTTGGTTGGCTTCTCTGTGAACTAAATGTCAAGGTCTTCCCAGGAAGAAGGTTCTCTTTTCCTTTCATGAAGCTTCTTGTTGAGCACCAGGGAAGGTGGAGGAGCTTCAAGAAAATGTAAATGTGCCCATAGTACTCACTCACCACACCCCTTTGTACAAAAAGATCTTTATAAACACACGCACATGTCTATTTCATATATACATGCTGCCTTGAAATTTGTATATTTAACCACATTTTTCCATTTCAATAAGTCATTCTTAAGGGAGAAGAAGCAAGATAAACAGTCGTGTGTGTGTGTGTGTGTGTGTGTGTGTGTGTGTGTGTGTGTTACTGGAGATTGAGCCCAGGAATACTCTCTATCTCTGCGCTATAACCCCAGCCCTTTTTATTTTTTACTGAGAAACAAGGTCTCACTAAGGTGCTGAGGCTGGCCTCAAATCTGCAATCTGCCTGTCTCAGCCTCCCACATACTGGGATCACAGGTGTCCCACTATGCCCAGCTAGTCACTCATCTTAATAATTTTACATTTTAAAACTATGCTTGAATGACCCT
The DNA here is from genome assembly GCA_004027655.1 of Graphiurus murinus. Taxonomy (NCBI): domain Eukaryota; kingdom Metazoa; phylum Chordata; class Mammalia; order Rodentia; family Gliridae; genus Graphiurus; species Graphiurus murinus. The sequence goes on along the minus strand of PVLC010001112.1, from coordinate 21,451 downwards.
CTGTATGAGGGATATTGCTTTGTCCCTGAGAGCCCCTCTGTAATCTCACAGCCATTTCCTGCAGAAAGGATGACAAAGTAAACATAAAATAGTTTGTATAAACTTGTTTTAATAACTTTAAAAGTATCACCGGTATGGCTTAAGTGTAGGCAGAAGGATAGAATGGGACATGCTTAGGAAATCTATATCCGAGCAGAAGGGTTACCCAAAATAGCCTTCCACAAACACAAAAGTAATTCAGATAGTTAATCAATATTTGTTTACAGTTTCTAGTTTTTATTTGATGATTGTTTCATGTGTGTATGTGTGTGTGTGTGTTACTGGAGATTGAACCCAGAGGGCATTCTGACTCTGAGCTACACCCCTAGCCCTTTTTTATTTTTTTGTTTTGAAATAAAGTCTCACTAAGTTGCTGAGGGCCTCACTAAGTTGCTAAAGCTGGTCGTGAACCTGCAATCCTTCTGGTTTCAGCCTCCCAAGTACTAGGATTACAGGCATGGGCCACCATGCATGGCCACATCTTCTTTTTCTAATCAGTATCTATCTCTTCCTTATAATCTACATGTTTATTTTAGTGGTAAAAATGTACAAAAACAATTTTTAAAGTATTTTTCAGCATTTTACATCTCAAAGTATCTTCCCTTTTAAATCCATCTAAATATGCTGATGGCTTACTTAAAAAAACTCTCTAAGTATATGTGCTTCAAATAATTCTATTCTTACCGGGCCTCTAATCATATGAACATTTATTATGCCTCTGGTCATTTTCTCCCCAAAGTTAAATGTTCTGGTCAAATTCTGCAGCTTTATAAAACCCTTTTGTTCTATTATTGACAAATAAAAATGGTGTCGAGGAAAGTACTGAATAAAGATTTCCTAGGAAGATCCCTGGATTTGGGAAGGAGGAAATCTGCAGCACTAATCTCACATCCTCTCACTGAGGAGGAACCGCCCTGATGAGTTTTAGCTTCATTTTTCTTCCACTTGAAAGTATACATTTTACAGGGGTTAAGGTGCAAAGGTGGAAGCCCCGGGGTTGAGATTTTTAAATTGAAATCTGAAGGTACTATCCTCTCAAAAAATATTTTTTTTTAGGTTTTAAAAATAAAATAGGAAAGAGGGCAATTATTCCGGGAACCCTGGTTATGTCAGTAAGCAGTGCTATTATTAAGCATGCAGAAAGAGTTAGAATTTTTTTTTAACCTCATTAGTAGGATTTTATTACCCAGGGAATAACAGCAACACTAGGTCTTAGCCCTCTCAACCTCTCTCTCTCTCTCTCTCTCTCTCTCTCTCTCTCTCTCTCTCTCTTCTCTCTCTCTCTCTTTCTCTCTCCTTCTCTCTTTCTCTCACTCTCTCACTCTGTCTCCCTCTCTCCCTCCCCCCTTCATCTTGGCCATCTTTGTCTTTGGTCTCAGTCCCTGTGTCACCCTTTTACACACACACACACACACACACACACACACACACACACACACCCAAGACAGAATTTTTTTAAATGTCAAACACCCACTTCCAACCAGAATAGCAATAAAATTTAAATCATCACTGTCTTCATAGCTATTGACTAAAGAAACCTCTATAATTCATACAATAATCTAGGAAAAAATACTATAAGAAGCTTACAAAGGACTGGGTCTAGGAGATCTCTCGTTTCAAAAGTTACATTTTATGTTGTTGCCAACTGTGATAACATGCCCCTTCTTCCCTTGCATATGCCCAGGTTGGAAAACACCCTCTGGAAACCAACAGGCCAAGCTGTGATCCTCTGCTGATGCGTATCGATCCAGAGCCTTCTTCATAACTGCTGGAGTTTATAGTGGTACTAGTGAAATCTTTCAATCTTCCATGAAGACTACATCCAGATTCTGACTGCTTTTCATCACCCCCTTCCCCTGCTCCCAATACCTTGGTCTAAACCACCATCCAATGCTTGGATCCCCGCAGGAGCCTCTCAGCTAACCCCCCAGCCTCCACCCAAGCTCTGCGCATCCTGCACTGTTCTTAACAGAGCCGCTCCTACCATCCTGAGAAGGGACAGGTGATACCACATGACAAGCCTCTGCTCAAGCCCTTCATGACTCATCATTTCATCAAACTAAGAACCAAAGTCCTCCGAGTCACCTCCATGGCCCTCCATGAGTCCCATTATCTCTTTGGCTTCAGATCTTGTTATACCATCCCCCAAGTTCACCCTGCTCTTTCATCTTTGGTTTCTTCACTATTTTTAAGAATTCTTTCCTTAATCATCAGTTTCTGGGGGTGGGGCTTGGGGTTTCCTTGACAACCCTATGCGACACTATCCCCACCTCTCTCCACTACCTTCCTTCTCTACGTTACTCCAGAGCAATGACTACACTATGACATCCAAGACCTACAGAAATCCATGTATTTGTGTAAGTACTTGTCTCTCCAAAAGAGATTGAGCTTGATGTGAGCACTTCAAGTTTGCATCTGCTGGTTTCACCATTATTTCTGCAGCACCCAGATCATGCCTGGCAGAAGTTTGATAAATATCTACTAGCTGCTAGATGAAAGGAACTCTCCCTAGTTCCTTCAAACAACTAGTGACAATGTCCTCCTCCCCTGGGATGGTTGCAGATTATTTGGATGCCGCTCTGATTTACCAGCACAAGGAGGAGACTCAACCTAATCGAGCAGGAGATGCCTTGGGCTAGGGATAGAGGAGATACAGAGAAGGAGTGATGGGTTAGAGAAGAGTTGAGGAGATCAAAGGAAGGATTCGGGACCAGAGTTGGAGAGGTACACCTGAGTCTGTGGTCTCCAGGTTGTTAAAGGAAACCATGAATGGAAGACTCCCATGTTCCTCTGCTCTCTTCTCTTTCCTTAAGTGGTCATTTGACTTTGGAAAGTTATTCCATTGACTACAAACAGTCTCAGCCCAGGAATCATATTTCCCTCCAAAAGGCAGTCAATCCCTAAACACTTTCACTAGTGCATTTCCACGGATTCCTCAACGTTACTCCAGAACAATGACCACACTATAACATCCAAGACCTACAGAAATTTATGTATTTGTGTAAGTACTTGTCTCTCCAAAAGAGACTGAGCTTGATGTGAGCACGAGTTTGCATCTGCTGGTTTCACCATTATTTCTGCAGCACCCAGAACATGCCTGGCAGAAGTCTATACCTTGCAAAACTCTACATAAGCTCAATATTTGTTTTGCTCAGAGATATGTACAGTTCTCCCTTAATCAGCAATTCATCCAGCCTCAAATATTGTTTCAAATATCTAGAGGTGGCTTTTCTTTTTGGTGAAGAATTAAATGAATTAATATAAATAAATCCTTAAAACAATATATTGGGCACTCAATAAATGTTAACTAATGGTAGCTATCTCAATAAATGTTGGCTAACAATCATAGCCAACAATATTTTCATTTTCCCTGTGGTATGGAGATTGAACACAGGGGCATTATACCTCAGAGCTTTTTTTTTTTTTTTTTTTTTTTGCTAAGTTGCTGAGGGTCTCATTAAGTTGGCCTTAAACCTGAAATCCTCCTGTCTCAATTTCTCAAGTACTGGGATTACAGCTGTGCACCACCATGCCCAGCACAATAGTAATAGTCTTTAAATACATAAATGCATACACAAAAATCACGTGATGGTAAGCTATGAAAGTAGAAAGGAAGATGTCATCTCAGAGGGATCATAGAAACCACAACAGAGAATTCTACGCCAGTGACTGGTGCATTTCCCCCTGTGCCAGAATAGGATGAGGAGGCCACTCTGGGAGTGGTTTCCCTGAAAGCAGAATGGAATTCCTCCACCATGTTCAGGACACAAGATGGCAGCTAAGTAAGTAGTTCAGACCACACTGGATAGGCAGCTGTCCACTTTTCACTTTATCTGTAAAATATACTGGTTATCTATATCCAGGTTTTATGTCTTGTTCCAGATTATAAACCCCTACAGGGAAAAGATCCATGTCTCATTTTGCTGGACATCTCACAAAACAGGGTCCAGCTTCTGGCTTCCAACAACCCTTGGAGGACTGACTGGTCGATTGTATCATAATCTTGGAAACTGTCTTATCTAGCCTTTACAGACCAATCCTCAAATCCCCTCTACAGTCCAGTGGCCAAGAAATTAAGAGAGTTGAGGTCCAATATCACTCAGTTGCTCCCAAACTCTCTGATCCTGGGATAATTCAACCTTTCTACTCTTCAATTTCCTCATCTATAAAATGAGAGACTCTCTGACAAAAGTACTAGCTGCCAGAAATCTCCTAGAGAAATTAATAAAGATCTTTGAATTCCTACCCAAAATTATTTTATTCCTAGATGGAGCCCAGAATTTGGGGTTTTAGCAAGCACTCTAACTTATACCAATAGTAGTGAAATATACTAAGATCGAGATGGCTTTGGGAATCACTCTCTTGTAACCTCTGAGATCCTTCCAAAATCTCACATCTTTAGTCATCTACCCTCTCTTTTATCCTTTTAATGGTTATATATTCATTTCCAAAAAACATACATCAATAACCTACCATGTACCACACTAAATAAGAGAACAAAAAACATGAACTGGAGTCTCCTCTGGAGTACCCCCAAAGACTCACCAGGAATAAGGTGCTGAAAAGTCACAATGATGCAAGACAAGTACAGAGTGCTTTTCATATGCCAAGCCCTGCTCTGAAAATTTGACAGATTTAACAAATTTAATTGTAACAGAAACTCCAGCTAGTTACTCAGTTTTACAGATAAGGAAACTAAGCATGGAGGGTTTAATTGGGTTTAACTGACTTGCCCAAAGTCAGTTACCAGAGCCAGTAAGTAGTGAAATAAGGTAAATGATATACTGTAGTTCTCTGAAGAAGCAATGAGATGCTGCTTCGTGGGTGCCTCCAATTTGCAAGGCGACGTTGGAGGGTTGACAATGACAGCAAGATGAATTAGATTCAGCTCCTGTCTTCAGTAATTGAGAGCCTCAGAGTATTGAATAACTTCAGTAGGAGGTAATGGGTGTCAAGTGCCATGAGAAAGATACCAATAAAATGCTTTGAATATAAATTGCATAGACATTTGGGGTTAGGGATTATGGGAGAGGCTAAGGTGTCAGGGAAGATTTCTGCATTAGAAGACTTGTCTTCTTTTTTAATATCTGCAGTAATAAATAATAATAACCTTAAAACCTCATCACTTATTAAAGTAACGAAGCCGTGGACAACTGTGGTTGTCACAAAGCTTCTCCGGAGAGTGACTTCAAATGGGCCTCTGTGCCATTTCTACAGGGTTTTACGGTATATGAGCAGATAAGTCTAATTTCTCTTCCATGGTACTCTGATTCAAATATATGAAACTTCTATCAAGTCTTTTCTAAATTTCTTATTTTGCCAGTTGAAACTGCTCTGTTTTTCTATTCAACAGTTCCTGATATCCCACGATGCTTAGTCCGAGTCAGTTTGCTTTTATTTTATAAAATGAAGCATAGCACAAAACTCCAGGTGGGGCCTTGCTAACTCTAAATACAGAGAATTCATACTTCCCATCCTCTGGTGTCCATGACTCCATTAATAAGCATCCACTAGCACCCCAGTGGATTTTAAAGCTTGGGATTTGCAATTATGCAAATCCTGGCCCAAGTTCTAAATCTGCTGCTGGGACCGTACCCTTAACATTTAGCTTCCATATGATCTATATTTCTTATTTTGAAAATGGGGGAAATTGCCAGGCCTACTAATCGAGGCATTGAAGGGGTCAAAATATGGTCACACATGCAAGGCACTGAGGAAAGTTCCAGGAATGGTGCAAAGAACTCAATAAATAGTAACTACTAATGTGACCAAGTCGATAGGAACTCTCTTTTGGCACACATATTACACAGTTGGCTCAGGGAAAGGTTATAATTAACAGTCTTGGGTTTGGGGCAGAACAACTGCCAATTGAAGGAAAGTATTCCATCCAAGTCTCTATAGTTGTTAAGCACAAATTACTAATAGAAAAATAGTGTTTGCTATTTTCTCCAGAAAAGGAAAAACAGTAGATTGAAAATGAACCACGCACTTTGTTGGGAGGCTAGTGGACTCTTCAGAAAACCCATACAAAGTCATTGGGGACCAAAGAAGACCCAAGGGTCAGGACCTAGACAGCCCAGGAGGCCAGTCCAAGAAAGGCTGAGAAATCAAGTCAAGGGAAAGAGTTAGATGGCGTTAATAATAAATTACCAAGAGCCTACTATGCACCAAGCACTCGGCCTGGAGATAGCAGAGTTAAACCCTCTAGAATCTCTGTTTTCAAGTTGCTAAAAGTCTAGAAAAAGACCATTTAGGAAATCAAAGCAAAGGAAAATTGAGATAAAAAACAAAATGAAGGTAATATCCTTCTGTTCTGGAATTTTCTAAGTTAGGAGCCTCTCCTAAGCTCAAAAAAGTGGATTCCTATTTTTATTGATGTACCTGGTACTGCCAGCCTCATAGGTTGTTTTTCTCCCTTTCAAAAGACAAGTCTGTTTTAAGCCTTTTTTTTTCTGTCTGAGAAACAATATTCAGATGAGAGGGTAACTATGAACAACCTACAAGGAAGAAGGCTCTGAAAAATTCATATTAAGGAGTAACCATACCACAAAGCAGTTGCCCCGGAGGCTCTGAAGATGCGTGTAAGAGAAATAAATGCAGCAACTTAGCTTCCTCATCTATCCCCAGGATCCCATAGAATCAGAGAGCTGGCTTAGGGACTGAACAATTTCCATGGTGCAGCTGCAAACACAGAGTTGAAAAAGTAAATGACAAAACTATGCATATGGCTTTAGTCAGCTAGAGATGGGTCCCTCCACACTAGAGGGAAAAAAAAAAAGAAAAAAGGAAATTTGAATCATTTCTTCAGTCTCATTTTAGGATGGAATTCTCCTTGGCTGAAATCCACAGTGAACAGATACTTCTTTCTTTCTTTTAAATTTGTGTGTTGTAATTATGCATCCTAATGGGGTTCAGAGTGATAGAAAAATACATAGAGGCACCTATCACTTGGTGTGTGTGTTTCACCTTCCCCTCCTCCTTCCAGAACAGATACTTTTAAAATTTATACTTTCATAAAATGCTCAAAAAATATTTATTGAATTCCTATGTGCATGGGAAACTGAAGTATGAATCAGACACACAGATAGTGACCTCCAAATGCTATCAGAAAAATTAGATATGTTTATGAATACTTGGAATCCCATCCAAGAGATATCAAGTATGATACTAGAGGTCAGACAAAACACATGCTGATATTTAAGAGAAGAATATTGCTTCTGAACGAGAAGCATATCATTCTTCTGGTGAGGTGGCATTTTGCGATGGCTCTTCATTCAGCCACTCAGCAAATACATATTTAGCACCTGTTAGGTACAGAAGGCTGTGTTATGTATTCATGGCTGAGACAATAGAAAAATTCATAGTTGGGGTGGTGTGAGATATAAGTAATAAGAAGGCAGACAAATGAATAATTAAGAAAATTGTAACTATGATGGGAAGAAAGAAAGAAAATGAGATTTGAAAATGATAGACCAGGAGCAGATCAAGTAAGGTTGTATTTTGCTTTAAAAGCAATAGGAAGCCACTTAAGGGTTTTAGACAGAGGAGTAACAAGACCTGGTTTATATTAGAGAACATTACTCTGGGTGCCATGTGCCCAGAACCTCTGCTGGGATAAGCAGAGTGCTTGGGAAAGACAAAGTGGACACTGTCAGAAGAGAGATGTGGAAACAGGGAGCTCGCTAAGGATCTTTTTCACCACTGTGACTAAAAGTACCTGACAATAACAACTTAGAGGAGGAAAGGTTTATTTGGCTCATGATTTTGAGGTTCAGTCCATGATTGGCCCGCTCCAAGGCAGCAACATCTTGGTGGCAGGGAAGCACGGCATGGCAGAGGAAAGCTGCTTAACTCAAGGTGACCAGAAGCAGAGAGAGCAAGAGGAGGGGCCCAGGCACAAATACAGGACCAGGCCCTCAGTGACCCACCTCCTTTGGCCATGTCCCACCTTTGACCCTTGCTGCATGGCCCACACATAAGCTTCTCTGGGAGACATTCCCTATCCAAACCATTACAGGAGGATACTGTTGAAGTCTAGTCTAACGGTGACTTTGGTCTGGAGACACTGTAATATGGCACAATTTGGGAGATGTTTTGGTAGTAAAAGCTACTAAGGAATTGAATGTAGGAGTCAAGAACACACAAGAATCTAAGATAGCTATTAGGATTGGGGTCTGAGTAAGGAGTATATGGTAAGTGGCAAAGCCCTATATTGATATGGGAAATGCTAAAAAAATTTTTTTAAAAAGTGGAAGTTAGGCAAGGAAGAGTGGGTAGATCGAGATTTTTGACTAATTCATAGGAATTGGTTATAACAGGGAGTAAACAAAAGCCACGGCAAAGAGATTCATGACTTAAAAAGCCACATGAACTAGGGCAGAAAAATGTGTGTGTGTGCATAAGCATGTCCAGAAAGCACAGGGCTTTTGCTCATCCAAGGCGCAGGGTCTGCCAACGAGAGAAGGGGCTGTTGAAGAGAAGGCATGACTTACAGAGACTTACAGAGGCGCTGAAGAGCTTGGTGGAGGGGGTAGGCAATGAGAGACCATTGGAGAGCCCCTGAAGGGATAAGAAGACTCCTTTAGAAAGTGAAGTGGGCACTGGAATAGACTTCAGACGGGAAACCAAGAACTGAGGTATGGAGCTGGGCAGGGTGGTGCATGCCTGTAATCTCAGTACTTGGGAGACTAAGATAGGAGGATCACAAATTCAAGGCCAGCCTCAGCAACTTAGTGAGGCCCCCAAAACTTAGTAAGACCCTGTTTCAAAATATAAATAAATAAATAAATAGTAAAATAGAACTGGGGATGTAGCTCAGAGGTAGAATGTCCCTGGTTCAATTCCCAGTACTGTAAATAATAATAATAATAATAATAATAATAATAATAATAATAATATTATAACTGAGGTAAAATATATTATGAAAATAACCTAGGCCAGGTAAAGAGAGAACATGAATTAAATAATAAGGAGGATAATAGGTTTGTAGTTGTTTTATAATTTCTCCCACAATAACTTTACTGGAATGAACCCTACAACTATTTAGAATAGGAGAGCTTTTCTCTTCTTTTTTCTAGAATGGTCTATGGATTGAAATAGTATTAGAATAAGACAGGAACAAATTATTTTTTTGCATTAGCTTCTCTCTTGCACACACAGATAACCATGCGACATTTCTGGGAGGTGCCATGTTCCCATCACCCAGAGTTTTATTTTATGAGAGCCTGTTATGGTATATCTGGGATACCAGTCAGATAGTTCAGGTCCTACTGGAACACCAAGTCACCCCTTCAACAGAAGAGCCAGGTTCATAAATGTCATCCAACTTTGAGAGGACAGGCTCCTCAGAAGGGAGTCTCTGAAATGGCTGCAAAAGTAGCCAGCAGTTCCCTGCAAATGGCAAACAAATCTTTGGTGCTCTGTAAACCCTACTTATTTTATTTGGTTTTTTAATTTCACAAATATTTTCCTTTCACTGGGCACCAGGCCAGCAATCTGGATAACCATCTGATCTTTTCAGGAGAGGTTTTTCAGAAACATCTATTTCTATTGCTTGAGGAAACAGTCATGACAATCTAGATATATTGCTATCCTACATCTTAGCTGGTATTATAGGCAGATCCAAACCACCCACCTCACCACCCCACCTTGAAATCTCATGGTTTTCTCCAATGAATACCACTTCTTCAATTCAGTGGGCTCAGTGAGAAAACTGGACGTGACATACCTGCTCGGTGAACAGCAACTCCATCCTTCGGCCCTGCTGGAGTCAGCTGTGCTTCAGCCTGGCTGGGAGGCAGCTGCTGCGCCATGGTGGAATATGTTTCCCAGGAGCCGCACCCACCCCGCCTCCCTCCTCTTCATACCACAGCTGCCCTCCTCATCACAGTGCCTGTTGGCGTTTCCTCCTTCGCCATCTCAAATGTCTGTCCTCACTCATTCTTCATCTTACTTCTTGTTGACATATATTTGCGAAAGACCCAGGTTGACTCATGGCTCTATCAGTGACTCCTGTGTTTTCTGAGATTTCCGGCTGAGTCCAATGAAGGCTCCTTTTTAGTTCGATTGTTTACTTGGAGGCACGGTTAGCCTAAGGAGCATTCTACCTGGAACTCTCCTTCCCCCGGGACTCAGTCAGTAAAGACTCCTGTTGTCTGTCGGTGTCTCCAAATCCCAAGTATTCCAGATCTAGAGTCGCCTTCCTTTCTGTATTTTCCAAGATCTCATTAGTAACCTCTCTAATTCTGTGAACTTTCCCAGTTCCTCCCAATAAACTCCCCCTCTTTGTGAGTGAGAGTCATCCTGTGTTCTGTGAAACTAGAGAACCATGACTAATACTCTGGGTAACTTAGATCCCGTAGCCATTTCCAGCTAAAGAATGTTCAAACCAACTAGATACACCTTACGAAGTACACTCTTGTGGCAATCAGAGTTTCTCATCTATTTTTATTGTTTTTTTTTCCAGAACTTGAAGGTGTTACTATCAAAAGAGAAATATGATGCTTTTATTTGTTTGTGTTTTTTTAAAAAACATTCCACCTGTGCACAGTTCTAGATGCTTGAGGTTAATGACTATTGTACTGTCTTAGGTAAAAGTCTAGGACTATGCTACCCAACAGAAATGTAAAGAAAGCCATGGATTCAGGCCACATGGGTAATTTTAGCTTTCTGGTAGATTTCCTAGTTGTCATGTAGCATAAAGAAAACAACACTTCACTTATAAAATAATAATCACCATTAACATTTAATGATTACTTGCAATGGACCAGATATTGAGTTACGTGCTTTATATAGGTAACATACCCATAGTAACCCTGTGAAAACTCTGCTTTCCAGATAGGGAAACTGAAGTCAGAAAAAGAATTGCTCAAATCATATGGCTAGTAAGTGGGAGAGCCAGAATTCAAAGCCAGATAGCTTTGAATCCTGATACCTTGCTAATAATTACCACATTCCACTTTTCTTCCCAAAAAAGGCAAGCAAGAAGTTATTGTTTCCTGTGTTTCATCAACCACACTTAACTATTTGGACACATATTTTGTACTCCTAAAGCAATAAGCAATTATCTTGGAAGTATGTATTAAATTGCAATGTGCTGCAATTTAATATCTAGTTTTAAAACCAATTTGCTCGAGTGTTGACTTCAGGATTTTAAATGCATCCCATTTAACCAGCAATTTAAGTGAAAATTTAAATAAATGCTATAAATGGGTGCCTCATTTGCATGATCTGTTGATTAACTCTGATGTGGGGCTCATCTGTGCCCAGGGTTCTGCCTCCTGCAGGGCTTTGCAAATCACCTTCTAGGCAAGCAGAGGACAATTACTCTCCGCTCTTTTGCATCTCAACACTCATGCTGGGACACTCACATGTGGTCACCTTTGATGTAGAAAACTAGACTTACCAAAATTCCTTTATGGAATGACTAAATATGGTTGAGAAAACTATGCTGAGAAGCTGCTGGGATGGCAAGAAGACCTCTCCAGTGGATATGCTTACATAAAAAACATAAACTGATGGTCTAAATTACCTTCTGAGGACAGAGGACTCTGTCACTTGCAGGGCTAATGCACTGCTGAGTAGAGTATGCAAATATGGGGCCAGAGCTGAATTGCTTAGTAGAGCAGAGAAGATGGAGAGGCTCCCACCAATGTCTTTTTTGTCTTTTATGCTGCACAGAATCTGGTTCACCTCTGTATAAATTTGAGGCAATTGTTCTAAAACTTTTGTGTGTGTGTGTATGGTACTGGGGATTGAACCCAGGGGCATTCTACCTCCTAGCTATATCCCCAGCCCTATTTTTAATTCTTTATTTTGAAACAGGGTCTCACTAAGTTGCGGAGGGCCTCACTATGTAGCTGAAGCTAGCCATGAATCTGTGATCGTCCTGTCTCAGCCTCCCAAGTACTGGGATTACAAGTGTGCACTACCATGCCTGGCTGTTCTAAAACTTTTCACTTGCTTGAAAGCCATCATAGTGATTATAGATAGCACCCCTCATATGGCAAGTGCAGGAACTCTGGGGAATGCCTATAGTGTCCCCCAAATGCTACCCTGATATTGAGAAGTGAGAACCCGCAGAACACCGCATAGCAAGTCATAACCACACTGTCGTGGGTTATTCTTCAACTGAGATCCACTGAAATAAGACTTTGGACCTATCCGTAATATGTCCCAAGTGTATTTTGGCCAATTATGTGTAGAATCTTTGGGTCTTGGAGCTTTACAAATGCTTATAGATCATTTAGCAAATGTTCTCATTTTTCATTTGAGGGAACTGAAGTTGATTCTCATGGATCCCCTGCTACAGGTCTATCAAATCCACACTAAGAATTGTCCACACTCCACCCCTCATAAGCATCGGGAACACATTTCAGATAATTACAACTAGCACTTATTTAGCGTTACATGCCAGATTTTTAGCGAGTCCTTTATAAATAGTAGTGTATTTATCCAATACAACATCCCTGTGAAAATACAACTAAAACTCACTCTGGTTAAATTATGCAGAAACAAAACAAAACAAAACTGGCTTACAATATTTCTGAAGACTTAACACTCTCATGAACTGGTTTGAGGTGGTTTTGGCATACCTCTCAATGAGGATCTAGAAAATGCAAGAATGGTTAACACAGATATGATCGAGTGGTTCTTCTGTTGTCATCTATGTGCAAACTATGTAATTCCCAAGTGATAGCTCTTCATATCTTTGCCTGTGGCCTTTCTATTTCCATCGGAACCTGCTCTGCTACCCATATAGCAAGTCTTAAGCTATGAAGTTCATACAACTCAGCATCCCTTACACAAGTGATAGAAATGAAGATGTGTATGTCCAGCTGTCTGGCCCATCAGATGAGATGACCCTGCTGTGTGTATCCTTCACTAAAAGAGTTACCCAGCAACATTAAGCTTTCGTTACCCACCATGATACCTTATTTTATAATGCATTCTCTATTGACTGTCTCCCTGGAATCACTTTAGGAAGTAGCTACTTAGACGCTAATCCTTGATTCAAAATCTGCTTCTGGAAAACCCAAACTGAACAGTTAGTCACCAGTTTTTGAATGCCAGTGAATCAGACAGAGACCATACAAGTGCTTATGTTAAATGGTTTTTTTTTTTTTTTTTTTTTTTTTTGCATAAATCTTTATAACACCCTATGAGGCAAGTATCATACCCAACTTCACGAATATGGAAATGAGGATCAGAGAGGTTAATTAACTCTATGGAGAGCACGTAGCTGGCACAGTAAAGAGCAAGGCTGATATTCAAACTGTGATTGATTGCCACGTCTCCTCCTTCTCCACTAAAATGCGCAGCCTCTCCTGCCTGGGAGAAGGGGCTAACACACGTGAAACAATAAAAGAACAATTAACTGCTAAGCTGACATATTGTATTGAACTCTTCTGGGCAAAACTGTCATCCCACTTAAATCCCACAATTACTTTCTAAAATTCTCTTTTGTTGTGCTATCAACTTGAAAAATAAGGACACTGACTAATATTACGAAATTCAATCGTTCATAGATTTTCTTTCTCCTCCATCACCACCTCATTCAAATTAGGTACTGAAATAAAACTGGACTGATGACATAACAGAATATTCCATTAGGAAAATGCATATGAAGGAAATCTGTTGCTCGGATATATTATTTTGGCCCATGTAGCATCTGAAAAAAAATAGATATGCCATAAAATACCAACTAAGTCTCTATCGATTTTGTAAGTCAATATGCAAGTATTAGGAGATCAAACAGCAGAATACTCACAGTGCTAAACTGGGAATGGTCTTATCAGCTGAAAACTTCCCGACAGAGGGAAGATTTTGCAATACATTTAATTGACAACAATCCGAGTGTGGAAATTTAAAATTTGTCACTGCTGCAGCTCCATCACCAAAATAGATTTTAATATTTAAAAATGGCTTGCTAGCATCAAGTAATGTAGATAGTTGCTCTGCAATATCTTGCATTAGGACGCTCTTGAATGTTGAAGTTCTTAGCTCTGCACCAAGACATCTCATATACTGGTGGAAACAAATACAAATTCCAACTCTGCTTTAGTCAGTATTTTGGGTTTTTTTTTTGTTTTTTTTTTTTTTTTTTTTTTTTTTTTTTTTTTTTTTTTTTTTTTTTTTTTTTTTTTTTTTTTTTTTTTTTTTTTTTTTTTTTTGCGGTACTGGGGATTGAACTCAGGGGCATTCTACCTCCGAGCTATACCCCCAGCCCTATATTTTATTCTTTATTTTGAAACCGAGTCTCACTAAGTTGCGGAGTGCCTCACTAGGTAGCTGAGGCTGGCCGCGAACCCGGATCCTC